>CABFVX010002930.1:0-18253 GCA_902151425.1 Timema shepardi | reverse complement strand
CAGACAACTAGCCTTAGTCCATAAAAAAACTATCATTCGGCAGTGTTCCTGTGATAAAACATAAGGTCTATTACTAGAACATGGCGCCGTATATGTTTCCATTGTCCTTCCTTCTCCTTCCCCCCCTTGCCCAACTTATAATTCTTGATCTTATCCCCTCCCCCCTTGCCGCTTCTCCTTGGTGTGTTAATAATTTTCGGAGAGCGCCACCCACAAAGGGCCGGTCCCGCGGGACCCCGACTCTCTTGTTGGCTGCCAGTCGGTCCGGGGGGACGGTCTGACCTTGTGCCCCCTCCTATGCCCCCCCTGCACACATCTGATACCTGCTGAACCGGCCGGACCGCAGTCAAAACAGAATGGGCCGGACAATCAAAATAATGATTATGAGAATGTGGACTTGTCGAAACGTATCCTGGACATTTTGCGCCGCTAGCCGTTTTTATTTTTATTTTCGGTGACCTGGCAGTCTAGGGGTAAGGTGTCGGACTTCTGTGCTGGCGTCCGGGGTTCAATCCTCGGTCCCGGCACAGATTTATCTGATTACCAAACCCTTCCTTCACCTCTGACAAGACATCTTGTGAATGTGGGGAATGTCAGGCCTCCACCGTGGTTCGGATTCCACGTTAAACTGTAGGTCCTCCATTTCATCTCACATTCACCCTACCATTACACATTAGCGTAAGTGTGTATAACCCGAACGGGTAGTAAGCCGTGGTGCTAATAATAATAATAATAATTTTAATTCTACTAGGGCTGTGCGAGTAGGCATCATCACTTCGAGTCGAGTTTGAACAAAAATGAGTTGTTTTTTTATCGGGAGAGAGTATTATAAAGCAATATTTGTACAATATATTTCAAGTTGAATTTCTATAATATATCCATGCATAAACCACAAATAAGTTCAAAGGTCAAACATTGGCTTTTTTAGAATTAATTCTACATTTTTTTGTGAAAAAATCCTTAATCATACAAATTCGAATAAAGTAAATTTAATATAACGGTACCATTTATTTTAATTTGACAATAGGAATTATTGAGGGACTCTAGTTGCTTTGACATTATATATTTAAATTGAATTAAATTGATCCATTTTCGAGAAAAAGATAATAAATTCCGGTTATTTACATTTTTTGAGTTTTGTTTAGAAATCGTCAATTTCGAGCAGCTTCTAAAACACGACTTCAAACTCGAATTTTCGAGTACTCGCACTCTCTTAATTTTTAATTCAGTCAGTTCTCGCCAGAGCTCGTATTAGAATGAAGAACGTCCCTCCGTGGCTGATTTGGGGGCTCGGGGTTCAATCCTGGCTCGGTATACCAATATAGTTTCTTAAAATTTGTTTATAAATTTTATTTTTGTTTCACAATATCTTTCCCTTCTATGTTGAGCAAATAATGCCTTAAAATGGCCAAGACTACATTCATTCGTGTTCTAACAGAGAAAAGCCGATCACAAATCTCTAATACTTTGGTTAAATTCCAGAAAAATGCAATGGCGTCAGGCCCTAAGTTAGCTATACCGATCGAGCGGCCGCCGCACGACGGTGAAGATAGTGCCAACATTTGCTGAGGCTATGCTAAATTGTAGGTTTATAGTTAATCATTTTTCCATTAGGTATTCAATTTTCTGGCACTGATCTTACTCTCGTTAGGGTCGGAAAGATATTACCTTATAATTGAATTTATTTTCCACTTTTTTTCTGTCCGCCGCTTCTTACCCGTCCAGTACACTAATGGGGTAACAAATGAGGAAATTATGATTTTGGAAGAAGTGTACCCGAATTTGCATAAAGGATGAATGGTAGGCCTAAACCATTAAAGGAATATACTAATACATCCGCCCGGGATTTGAAACCTGGCCCACCCCTCGGGTAGACTAAGCTTTATAGGGTGAAACTGGTTTCTTTATCCGCGTCGAATGTGGGGAATGCCAGGTCTCCACCTTGGTTCGGATTCCACGTTAAACCGTAGGTCCTCCATTTCATTTCACAATTCACCCTACCATTACACATTAGCGTAAGTGCGTACAACCCGAACGGGTAGTAAGACGCGGTGCTAATAATAATAATAATAATTTATCCGCGTGCCCACCGTTGCGGGTATATTTTTTCCTTCTTTGAGTAGATCTACGGTCAGGGGTCTGGTCTTATTCTAAAGATGATAGATCAACTACTGTGCTTTTGAAAAGACTCTTCAAACCTCTTCATTCTGTCATTGGGTTGAACTCTGTGGTCGAGAGCGTCATGTAGTAGCTGGACAAGAAGTTGTTTCAACTTCATCATAAGCTATTCTCAAAAGGTCATAAAGATTATGGCGGTCGTCGCTTTTGTACTTGCGGTTGCATCTGAATCTATATTTTAACACCCGCCCGCCCCACTTATTTTCCCTTCCCTTCCCCCTGAACCCTGGGCCAACTGAATAATAATTATTTATTATTATTAGCACCGCGTCTTACTGCCCGTTCGGGTTATACGCACTTACGCTAATGTGTAATGGTAGGGTGATTGTGAGATGAAATGGAGAACCTACAGTTTAACGTGGAATCCGAACCACGGTGGAGGCCTGGCATTCCTCACATTCACAAGATGTCTTGTCAGAGGTGAAGGAAGGGTTTGGTAATCAGATAAATCTGTGCCGGGACGAAGTATTGAACCCCGGCCGTCAGCACAGAAGTCTGACACCTTACCCCTAGACCGCCAGGTCACCTTCCTGTAGTAGACATTCGACAATAACACTGACCTCCACCCCCTTATTTTCAGGTTTCACGTTGCATGTACAGTCAATATGAAAGTATGAGTTTTAAGAAGTGTCTCACAAAAAAAAGTGCTCTTTATAAAAAATGAAACTTTTCTTTATTCATTCATGTTAAAGAAATTGATAATAATAATTATAACTTTTTGAAAGTGAAAACAGTTTTTATCTTTTTCTATTTTGTAACTTTCTCTAATTAGTTTCAATTTATAAATAATCAGATTTTACTAAGGATTATAATCAAAATAATTAAGAAATACAATAATTAGCTTCGTTATATGCGATTGTGAAAATAAGACTGCCGAGTAACTTTCATCGAGTACTTTTAAAAATAATCGGAAATGTGATATGCCTAGTCAGCATGCTTTTTTGTTGTGTACCTTACATTTGCGAGTAATTTGTGTTGAAAATGCACGTGCAACATATTAACCATAAAGGGTCATTTTTGCGTAGCAGTAGAAACTCTTGGTGAAAAATAAGCTCTAAGGGAATATACCTTTTAAATGGAAATAGCATAGTAAATAGTCCGGCCAATAAGGTCGAGTCTTACTTAGCTGGTAAGAAAAGAGAAAATAAAATAATAACAAGGTCCGAGTCAAGTTACTAGAGTAATCCCGGAAGAATCGAGTACTCCCGATTACACAACACAATCGAGTTAATCGATTATTTTTACTTGATTGTGCCCATCACTACTACAAACACAAGTTTGCGCTTTGATAAAAACTTTTGAGATAGGTAGATGTTACATAGAGAGGCTACTCCGGGCAAGTGTGAAGCTGACGCGCGGACAGGGTTGCCAACTCTCTCTGCTCAAGCGATAATACACGGTCCTGAAATCGATTATACTTTTCCTGACAGAATACTACTTTTGTTTCTAGGATTGATAGTAGCCGATAAAAAAACGCGCCTAGTATCCCCACCTCCACCACCTTACCCAATGTCCCTATTTATAAATATCGTCTACAATTACAGATGATGTAACATTTTCGAAGGTTCTGGCAACAGACCAACTATCATTCTCAACCTGATCTGCTGTGTTTCAGCTGATATTCAAACTCTGTTCAGAAGTCTAGAACTTGATGAGAACCTTGGATTCTTACGAGGGCGGGGGAGTTTCAATGTTTCAATGTCTATGTATGTACTATTTTCGTGTCATGACCCTATTAAGCCTGTGTGATTATTTTTTTCACAAATTTAAATTAGTAGCTAATTCTTGGAGGCCCGCATTCGTGGACATGTGGCTTATTCGTCAAGCTCGTTCATTCGAGTTCTGTTGGTGACGAGGGGGTCCAGCCGTAGGTACAATTTACCTTTTATTTTGTTGATAGCATTGTTTTCCACACCTTTGGGTGCACAGACAAAAGTGTCAGTCTTGTCTTGTTTCCCGGGGATGAAGAGGCAGGAGCTTAATTCTCATTTGGGTGTACGCCTTTTGAAGGTATTCTCCCCTCCCCACTAAGGCAACTCCTACTTTATTCCCGCAAAAATGCAATTACATTTCCTCTAAAACTTTACCTTCTTTATACCATAAATTTGTGGGTCAGCCGAACAGGTAGTAGGGTGCAGTTTACTTGAAACAGAACGAAACCTTTTACAAATTGTACAGATTTACCGGCCTCACCCTTAATTGAACCTATGCCTCTATACGTGATTCAGGTTCTTGATCGACATGTTGGGTTGAAATGAGGATACTAGCTCTCCTCTCTATTTATTTCAGAACTTTGTAATCTCTCAATTTGTCTCTCTTTCTGATTTTCGCTTTCTTATCTTCCTTTCATTAGTTCCTCATCTTTCTTTTTCTTTCTCTATTTCTCACCTTAGCTCTCTCGTTTTCTCCCTTATTTTAATCGCATTATCTGCTAGTGTCCTCAGTAGTGTTCTTACCCTGTCGCTCTAGTTTGATCTACTTTCCTCTGATTGGCCAGATTTGGTCACGTGACCCTCTTACTGCCCTCTGATTGGCTATTGGTTTCCCCCTCCTTTCCTCCTGACCCTCTCCTGACCTCATTTCCCAAGTACGAAATGTCCTCCACTACAAATCACTTCCCCCTACAATCCCCTCGCCTACCACCCACATGTGTGTTCTTGATGATTAATTAATTATTGGATAGGATTGAGGTGTTAGAGTTTTTATTCATTGATTAGGGCGTTGTAGTTTATTTGGGGAGCATACAGTCCATGACGTTTTGGCACGAACCTAGCGCGTGACTGTCGGGGGTAGAGTGTGATAAATGGTTCCCTCCTGCATTGAGACCCCTTTCACTTACCCTCCTTAGAGGTATGTGTCGCAACCCTGGCGCCAGTCTGTCGGGTCGACAAGACAAGTCAGGACAAGAATAGATCATGACCTCGCCAACCTGGGTTTTCCCGGACGCCAACATGGTGGCCCTACAAGACGAGTTGAGACAAGAATAGATATTGAAGTCATTGACCTGGGCAACGGGTTTTCCCTGGTGCCAGGTTGGTGGGCAGACAAGACAAGTTGGGACTCGTAAGGGACAAACAGTGAATAAAACACCAATATTACAAATATACATTTATTAAACATTAAAGCCATGATTCATAATATTTATCATACATTTTTACAGGAATGCCTCATATTCGTTCATACGTTTGTCTACAGTGTCTCTTAGATGCGTTAGTAAAATTGTTTTTAGTTCACAATCCAGCATGTAATAGTCCAAACCGACGACTTGACGTGTATAGTAGGTAGCATTGATAAGACCCAGGTTTTTGATGTGCGTTTCCACCGTAGGCTGTTCTAGGTCGACGACATCCGCCGATTCTGTTAGCGTGTCGCATACATCCACGACGAGTGTGTCGATCAAATTGTTGCAATAGTGGGTGACGGGTGTCGACCACATGCCCCGTTGGTTGACGGCGACGTCGATGAGGTCCCACACCTCACAAAGACGTGCCCAACTAGGTGCTATATAGGTGACCCGTTTGAGTCCGGCGTCTTGTTTCTCGCTGATGACGACTATACGGTCACCGCACATGCGTCTTCAGAGAGATTTCATGATTAGTCAGACTAATCTTCTGAGGAGGTTGCGTGTTGCTGAAAAACTTTGATATGACAGACTTGTAGCTGCTCAGTTCATGCCACTCTGTACGGTTAAACACAGCACAGTTACGTCCACATTTTTCTAATTGGACATAGGGCGTATATTTGTTCTTGACGCTCATGCCGACGATGACTTGCTTATCGTCGACTCCGTCCAGCGGGAGCAACGTGTTGAAAAAACTGGTGATAGCGAGTGGCCTCACCGGCTTTGCCTTGTTGGCGCAAACGTCTTGACCTTCCATGGTGTTTGGCGGTTATGACCGGCACGCCCCTTTTATAGGCGCACGCTGCCTGGACGCAACCTCTTGAAGGGCGGCAGGACCCTAAAGTCTTGAAAAACCTGTTGTAATATCTCACCACCTTAGCGTCGTTGGCTGTATGATTGGTGGGCGAGAATAGGCTTTGGAAAGTTTTCTTCATCGGAATGTTCTGGGCGCGATAGAGAAGGTACATGAGACAGTAATGGCCGCAAACGTCTGATGCGATGCTTTGAAGTTGTAGCTTGCTATGGGACGTGCGAAAATTGTTTTTGCATATAAATGTCAGATGTAACTTTATACGAGGCGGAAAACCTTAACTGTCAAAATATTTTCGGCTTACTATTCAGGTTTGGACGCATTTACCATACAGATTATCTCTGACTTGATGCACATTAGTTTCTGAAGCGTCGGCGGGCGCCATCTTGATACTGGAATGTTTGGCGACGTTGTAAGCGTCGACTAGATATTGGAGGACGTCCACATACTGATACGTGTTATTTTTGGTAAATTAGCGCCACATGCGTTCTTTCAGAGTTCTATTGAATCGTTCCACGATGCTTGCCTTTACGTCCGGGTTATGAGTGGTGTAGTAATGCACGCCTTCTTGCTTGAGAAATTTCCGGACTAGACGTGCCGTGAACTCTGTCCCCTTTTCCGTCTGTAAACTTATAGGTTTACGGTCGCTTTAATTGAAAATGTCTCGAAATGCGTCTCTCACAACGCTCCCCGTCCTGGATAGAAGCATCCTCGCCCATGCCATCTTGCTAAACGTCGATGATGGTGAGCAAGTACACTGCACCGTCGTTGTATTTTCTGAGACTTCACATATCGTTGAGATCGGTTTGCCAGAGATCGTCAATGTTTGACACAACGTACTTGTTGCGTGGAAACTTTTTTTTATCACAGGTTTGTGTAGGGTATAAGTGTCCTGCGCACGAAGCCATTCTCGTACTTTTCGGGATCTTTCTTGGATGTCTTTATGAGCGACGCCGCCCCTGCAAACCCTGCAGGATGAGAAGGGTTGTAGTAGATGTCAGCTAAACGGCCCATTAAGCTCGGAACGGTAGCCACTTGATTTCATCCACCCTCTTCAGTTTCTTCTTCTTAGGGCGTTGCGGCGGTGTAAGTGGTTGTGGTGCGGGCGTTGGACCTCTAATGCGCGCCAAACGTTTCGGATTTACAATACATTCTTTCAGAACGTTTATATTTTGCAGCGCCGTGAGAAACTCTCGCCACCCCGATGGTTCACTGTGTCTTCTTGCTCTGACCTGATTGTTGACTAAATCCACAATATTGGATCCACGTAGAGGCGTATCGTGAATACTCACTTCTCCTTTTGAGTCCCAAGAGATGCTGCCTCGGGAAATGATATGTTCTAATAAAATTCAGGTTTTTTACGTGCCTGTGCTGGTACAGTATTATGTACAGCAGGGATGGGAAGTGCAGACACTTTAGGGGTGGTGATGGTGGTATTTTCAGATGGCGGAGGGTGTTGACTAAAGTGCAGACATTATTTACTTGTTGAATAAGGAACCGAGGACCCCACTAATTAAGGGGGCTAAAATTAAGTGCAAGAACGCTCCTCCCTTTTGAACGAGTAGTCGTCTCTTCTTATTCCAGCACTCTCCTCGTTTGACCAGCTTGCGCAACACCTGCTTGCGAGCACGTAACTTTGTCTTCTGCGTATTTTTAAACGGCACCCGCCCTTTTATAGTGTTGTAGGCACACTTGCAAACAGTCAACCAGTTTCTTGTCGGTCGTTTTAATCAAGGCGTCACGTTGTTTCGGATTCATATGATACATCGCACGTAGCAGAGGGGCCTGCTTCAGCACTTTGGGACTCATGGTTATGAAATGATCTGTAATTGGGAAGTGTCGGTGTTTTTACAGCTTTTGCGTGGTAGGTACACACAGCACCCGACATTTGTGTGGGTTCCTTATCTGAACCATTCTGGTGTACCTTGTTTGAAATCTAACAATATATAGCCGTGAGGAGTACTTGTAGCATCAGTATATGCCTCTTGTAAAACACGGGGATTTTCAGGACAAACTTGACGTGCAAAGTTTTGAATCTTAGCTTTATCCCTGGGAATTTTAAAAAGCACGATATAATGTGCGTTTAAGGAAATGTCTCTTTGGCCCTTGCCCTGGTGGAATATATTTTGTGTAAGGTACATGTTTGTGTAAGGTACATGACGCTAATATTTTGATGGTGGCATCCTTTGGTGAAAAGATCGACGACCACTTCGTTGGCTTCACGCATCATGTCGTCCAGGATAATCGGCTGTGGGGAGTCATTACAGATGTCATCCATTTCCGGTAAACCTTTACAGAATATGACGCGGGAACTTGCCCCGTCTTGTTCGAATCCCGGTTGCCATAAAGCATAATACCATGTGATTTTATCAAATTTAACGTCACACATTGTGTCCAAGTGACGGATAAAGTCTGGTACAAAATGTGAGTTTCCACAGCCGGTAGGACCACTGATTACGGCCGAAAATGGGTGTTTCATCTTGTCCATAATGTTTGAGACTGAGCTTATAAGCTATATGAACTTGTATTTATATGATAGGAGGAAGGTACGGGTGTAGACGTTAAAACACAAACATAAACAGTTTTTACAATATTTATTTAAATCATGAAAAAGTATACACACAGTGAAAAGTATACTGTCAATATTTACAATATATATTTATTAACACAATCATAACAGTTTTTACAATAATGAAAAGTATACTGAGAATATTTACAATATATATATTTATACATAGGGGAATAGTGTCCTCGGTACTAAAGATGGTTCAATATAATATATACATATAGCTGATTTCAATTTAAAATATAATAAATATATACACAACTAGTTTATTATATTTGACTAGAATTAAAATATATACAAACAGATAACTGACTAGAAAAAAAATCAGGTAGGTGGAGGATTGTACTGGCAAATTAAAGAATATAAAAAAGCAACCCGGGTGCATTTTTTAATGCTTGTTTTCATGCAGAAAAAAATATGGAAAAAATCTCAAAACTTTGAAAAATGGTAGGTCAGTGGAACTGTCTAGAGTGAAAGAAAAATAAAAGGAGATTATTCAGCCCGTCTAATTGATTACCTTTTAGTCGTGGCGAATGCTTTTACAAGGACTCTGGTACCCAAACTGCAACGTGTTATAATCATCAACTATCCGACGTTTGATGTACACGGGCCGGTAGACTTTAGTCTGCGAAACGGTATATACAGTCGCAAGATAATTTCTTACAATTAGGTGCGGTATCTTTATGTATCTTTCCGCAGCCTATTCAGTGACCATCGCTTTCAAAACGTCAAAATTAACGTCGTTACGGTTGCCATAGTTTATGGTGATCCCGCGAACTTTGCACACCGTTTTTGTTTTGGCAGGATCACCACCAATACAAACTAGGTACGCGTAATTCTTGGGACCGCCAGATATAAAGGCACTAATGTAGCTTCCCGGACCGTAATCCTGAAGTTCATCAGTGAAGTCACCTAAAAAGTCTTCGGTTGGTGGGCTCCATTCGCTGGGGAGTTCTGTGAATAGAACGATATCTGTATCATGATACAAAACACGGTCCCCCAATTGTTCAAGGATGCTGTATAAGTGCAACCTAGCCATAACAGTCGTGTAGCATGCCACCGCCACACTCGTGTTAGGGTTAGGGCGCAACGCGTCACGCGTTTGTAATTGAGGAACATAACCTCATCATTAACATCAATGACGCTGTCCACGGTGATGTACGGATCCGTCAGGTACTTGTGGATGCCATGATAGTCGTTAACAACGGCTACGTGTGGTAAATCGGGTCTTAGCCCAAACTTTCTCCATAGTGAATTTTTAAAATGTTTAGCCTTAGTGCGGAGACCAGGATTTTTACAAACAGAGCCGAAATCCAGTTTTACCTCTTCCCTTTACTCACAATTTTGAATATAAGCTAACTTCCTCTTGTGAGGTACACCACTTCTGGCCATCCGCTGGCTTCTTGCTTAATTTTCAAAAAAGTATCAATGTACCCGTGAAACAATCCGCCAGAACGTGTCTGACGGTCTTAAACAGACGCATTGTACTCCCACACTTCGTGTACTGCTTCAACGGTGTAGCCTTTCTCAACGGCTTTTCGGATCTCGTCAATCACCCAGACGCCTGTCAACCAGTGATCTTTATTGTCGTTGTGCTGACACGCGCCTTGGTTTTTCTCCTTCCCGCATTTCCTGCACAAGATGAAAAATAGTTTGTCGTGTATCCATGTAGGCAATACGGGCAGGAATAAATCCCGTGGAGAGGTCACTGTAACTTTGGCTATGCCTTCTACTTGATCATTAGACGGACAATTTGGTTCCAATTGAATTTTGGGTTTGCCGACGAGGTATTTTTTGTACTTGCAAACGTAAGGATACAATGAACACACATCCAAGTACTTGATCGTCTCTCCACAAGAAAGGTCTGATTCGTGGAAGAGCTTGATACAATTTGTACGCCTGCCAAAGAATGCATCCCTGGGACTGAGGGGCTCCTTGGTATACACCTCGTGCCAGAATACAAATTGATTCAAGTCCTAGTATGTGCGTTTCGTCGCATTAAACGTACACTCCCACATCTCTACGACCGTGTAGCCGGCATTCTTAAACTTTTCAACACAAGCCATGGTCACTTCATAACGCGTCTCCATGGTCTCGTGGGGACTATTTTTGATAGGGGTGGTCCTGTCAGGATAGTAGAGATTGCACCCGCGCCAATAACAGACCCAGAACTGAAAGACGGTGGTGGTATTTCCAGCTCTAACAACGCGGTCTACACGTCGCCTTAACACACATTCCTCTCTGCCGTTACCCGTATGAAGAATATAGACACCGCGTTGATGGGCCTCCTAGTAGAGCCATTGTACAGCGATGTGCGACTGTTGGTCTTCGCACCGGTAGCCACTGTTAGGGATAATACCGATACGATCCTCCTTAAGATGACCTCGGCGGTAAACCATCATGGCCGCTCCAGCTTTCGTACACGCCTCCCTGAAAGGACCCACCTTTGTTTTCTCCATGAGCATGTCTTTAAACTTCAGGCAGTCCTTCCATAGGATCTCTACATCTTTCACACAATACAGTTCCAACTCGCGTTTAAAATCAAAGAAATAATTTTCTTTGACCAACGCGTCATACCACTTCTCAAAGTGCTACTTTCTCTCAACTGACATCTCACCGATGCCGTAGTCGTCCTTTGGCGGCAAGGACCCTTATACCCCGCGTTTGCTTTTTTATTGAAAAAATGGGGGAAATGTCCCTTGGCCAAAGACTCGTCCAAGCCGAATGTTTTTAGCATCTTGTACAGTGAGTCAATAAAGTGGAGTGGGCCTTAACGCATGGACATGATTTTCCCACCGTTCATTATAAGCTCTAGAGTCCATATTTTAACCTCCATAATATATTTTAAAATAAAATTTCCATTATTTATTATTTCTCATTATGGCCTAGGAGGGTGATATTCTTAAATTTTGTAGCTTTAATTTGCTCTATAAATTCAAAAAAATTGGGCCATTGTGGTATCACCCTTGAATATGCGAGTCTTATGGCCCCATTTAGTGCAATGATGTTCATTTGCATCTATATGAACGCAGGCCTTGCATCACGTCTGCATGACACATAGGTTAGGTCCGTGAAAGTACGTGCCGGCCGCACCTTGAAGAAGCGTTTCTTGTCTGCATTCCAAATCATAGAACACAAAAATGAAATTGCTCTTTTCTTTTGACGTCTTTGATGGGGCCTGCTTCATATAACAGAAATGACCAAAAGGACGATGGGTCTCGCATACTCTACAAAAAGTCTCATTACACCTATGTGAATAATTTGATTTTTCCAAACTGAAAAATTGGCCGCATACCTCGCAAACCTTTTTGACATCACAGACCGATCTGTGACCTTTGCAAAAACCCGGACGTTTATCGTTATCAAAACATGTCTGGTTTGTGAACCAACTCCTGCAGTCTTTACAGACCACAGATCGGCCTCCGCTACAAACCGCTTTAGCGTAGCACTTTTTGCACGCGGACTTGCACTTGTGCTCGTTCTTATTACTGAACAGCACATGGCACTCGCGGCAAAAGTACGAGCACTTAAACGCGGCTGTCAAGGATGTTATGACGTCAAAATGGTTTTGCTTGTCGTCGTGAAAATACAAATCAAGGTAGCTCTTAAAGGAATGTTCGGAGGGAGTAGGTCCCTTATATATGACCTGTCTCCCCCGACGTTCCCTTAACACCGTTATTTTGTAATCGGAGAGGTAAGTTTGAAATTGTTTCAGCTCGGATAACCCACCGCCTTTCAAAAGATTCAAATGGGCATCACGGCATAGTTCCTCTGCATTGTATTTTTAATTTGACGACCCTTTTTGATTTGTTTAAAGGTGTTCACATCCATGCATCCTGGTTCTGTGGAGGTTTGACATTCCACACATTCACAAGTCTTGTCTGAGGTGAAGGAAGGGTTTGGCAATAAGATAAATCTGTGCTAGGATCGAGGATTGAACCTCAGACCCCCTAGCACAAAAGTCATTTGAAAACTGGTTTGGGACGTCTGTCACAACAAACCCCCCTGCCAATGACTCAGTAATCATAAATAAAAAACTTTCGGTACTAATAATTATATCAATTTTTTTAGCAGGAGAGAGAGAGAGAGATAGAGAAGTTTATTTTCTTTTGTTTCAAACATCCCAGGTTTGAAACCCTGTGTCAATCAGTTAGAGGAACATTTTCTTCGTTCTGAATGCCTGACTGGCTTCGATGAACTCAAGAAGTTTAGTGTTGAGTAGCGGAATCACTAAAGACAAGGGGGCCGCTGCTATTAACAACATTGTCTATGGTTAAAACCGTATGCTTAAATTTACATTCGATGAGCTCCAGAGGACGAGTACCACGAGGAGTTAACGAGTCTGTAATGGGGTCGCTACTATAAATAACATAGCCTACGGTTAAAGCAAGATATTTCTCTTCCTCGTTTAGTGTATCAACGGTACAAACTGAAACATTGTAAGTCAACGACTCGATAATGGGCTCGCGTCACCCAAGGATTTTCACAGGGGGTGGGTCATTACCTCTTTCCCTGATATTTCTGAATCCATGACGTGAAGGGAAAGACAGCAGTGGTCACTACTCTGTAAGAGCCCGAGTAGTGCAGATAAGCTCACTCTAGCCCACAAGGTCGGCCGGAGAAGTTCGTGCTGCTTGTTCCGGGCCCCAAATAAACTAAAAACTATAACACCTCAATCCAAGCCAATAATTAATTAGCAATAATCAATTAAAAATAATTAATTAACAAACATTAATAATTAATCATCAAGAACCAACATGCCCGGTGTGATTGGCGAGGGGGTGTAGGGGATGACATTTCGAAGAGGTCGGGAGGGGGTGGAGGGGAAACCAACAGCCAATCAGAGCAGGAGGAGGGTCACGTGACCAAATCTGGCCCATCAGAGGAAAGTAGGTCAAACTGGAGCGACAGGGCAAGAACACTACTGTCCTCCCCTCATGTTCTTGCCATCATTAGAGCCGAGGCAATAGTCGCTCACCGACATCCCTTTCTTGGGCTGAATGACAGGATCACACTGCTAGCCTTATAACTACGATAGTGAACTAGATGCATTTACCCGCATTTGTATGGGAAAACATTGATAAACTCTCCTCATTACACAAAGGCGAGTTGATAACACCGGCAAACGAGACGAATTTGAGGTTTATTCCGTGTGTCTACCGATGCGAGTTAACCGCAATCGAACCAGAGCTCACTGATCTTGTGGTTGGATGCTCTAACCACAAGTCACGGGTACTGGCTGTTTAAAATATGGATTAGCCTGCTTCACTGGGCTACTTTCTATCATTTTGATTATTCAATAATACCCACATAGTCAAAGGCGTCATTCTCGTGATAGAATGGTCTGCTGATGACGGAGATATCGGGGTCCAAATCTCGGTTTGGTCTACTGAGGTTATTTTTACCTAAATGGTTTCCCCACACGAATGCGAGTATATTACCTCTATATTACCTCTAAAATGCTTCCTACCTCATCCCTAACCCATTAGAGTAGTTATCAAATATTTGTGTAACCTGAATATGAAGTAAGACGCGGGGATGATGTTGATAATAACAACTCCGTCAAACTCGTTTTCTCAAGTGCTATATTGAGAATTATTATTATTAGTATTATTATTAGCACCGCGTCTTACTACCCGTTCGGGTTATACGCACTTACGCTAATGTGTAATGGTAGGGTGATTGTGAGATGAAATGGAGGACCTACAGTTTAACGTGGAATCCGAACCACGGTGGAGGCCTGGCATTCCCCACATTCACAAGATGTCTTGTCAGAGGTGAAGGAAGGGTTTTGTAATCAGATAAATCTTTGCCGTGACTGAGGATTGAACCCCGGCCGCCAACACATATATTGAGAATTAAAAATATTGAGAGGGGCAACATTTCAAAAGCGCAATCTTGTCAGCCTCTTAATTGAAAATAATTCCAACTTAGCCCCTCATGAAAAAAAATTAAAATAAAATAATAAGACACTTCCCCCCACACCCCTCAGAAATGTTTTTGGTTTCTGCAGAGCATTCTTGAATAAAATTCATCTTTGGAAAAACTTATGAATTTGATTAAATCAAACGCGACAAAGAATAACATTCCCAGATGACGTATTTCTATGACGTTTATAAAAATAACATTCGGACCGCATTGTAGTCGGTGTTGGTTCATCATAATATTCGTGGGTCGCACGTTTGACCTGCCTTGTCTAAGAAATAGGAACGAGAAGGACATATTTAAGTTAATACACTCTGAGCGTTGCGGCTAAACTGCGTTCTCCCTCCGGTCAAAAGACGAAAGCGACAGAGCACTGCTACAAATAAAAAAAAACCTTTCTTGGTTTGCATTTAGAAAGTAAACATTGTTGATTCTATGAATGTTTTAATTAATATTTCTACATGTGATATATCTTATTTATATAGGCATATAATTCGAGAAATCATTCTTCAAAGATTTAATACAATGGCAAGTGGCTATGACTTGCGACAACATTTTAAAAACAAATTAACGGGCTTGTGCTTCTTTCACTGATTGTATCTGTAAACCTCGCCTTTAGCTCGTCGCTATAGGAATCATACATGCTTCATTAATTCATTTACTATTAGTTCTTCTTGTAATCAAATTCCAGCAGGACCAGAATCGATGATCGCATAGTATAACGCATCACCCGCATTAGACTGGAATAACCATTTTCCATACCCTTTCTTGAATCTGAACTGGAAAATGATGATGGTATAGTTCAAATCTTCGCCTTCCATGATTCATTTACATACACTCCTACTCTCTTTCCACACACAATTTTAATTTCAACCAAAAACAGTTCATCATCACTTGAAGAAGAAATCTTTCCCCGTGAGAAGTTTTCTGCAAATTACACTTGCTTTCAGATGTGTAAGTGGCCAGCGCAAGGGCATTGGACCAGGCTGCTGATTACAGCTTTCTACCCTAAAGGCCTTCTCACTGGGACACACAGTGTCAAATACTAGTGTTGTTGTTGTTATTATTATTATTAGCACCGCGTCTTACTACCCGTTCGGGTTATACGCACTTACACTAATGTGTAATGGTAGGGTGATTGTGAGATGAAATGGAGGACCTACAGTTTAACGTGGAATCCGAACCACGGTGGAGGCCTGGCATTCCCCACATTCACAAGATGTCTTGTCAGAGGTGAAGTAAGGGTTTGGTAATCAGATAAATCTGTGCCGGGATCGAGGATTTAGCCCCGGACGCCAGCATAGAAGTCTGACACCTTACCCCCAGACCGCCAGGTCACCTGCTAATAATAATGTTTATAGCGAACACTGATAGGACAACGTTGTCCGATACTTCATTGACAACAAACTGTGTAGTGTATTTTTTATATAAAATTGATTTACGCTATGAGGAACTATTGTTTCTATTGTTTTTCTAAACAAAATATATATGAGGGGAGGGGGTCCGGGGGGACGCTCGCGCATACATCCTCTGCTACATGATCGACTGGAGAAAGACAAAATCTACACACTTTTTGAAGATTTGAGGCATCCCAAATGGCAGGACGACTTTACACTTCATTTAGAAAATATTTTGTGTTAATGTAATCTAAACTCATGGCTATAAATATAAATACAGCAACTTCAAATTAACAACTGATTGATGGCTGGTAGTCGGCAGAACCACACAGTTGCCCACGCTTGTGTCCCGTATTCAATTCCAGGTGAGGGCCTATTATGTATCACCACAAAGTGGCTTGGTTTCCTTTTATTTACGAGTAAATTAAAAATATGAGGAATGCTTGTTTTGTTTTCCCTGGAATTAAGCTAAGATGATGTCCTTAATATACTATACTACGATGAAACAAGATACAAAATACTACTCAACTGTTTTATTGGTCACTTGGAACTGAACCAAGGTCACTCAAACCTTGAAACACCACCTCCTTGGCCACTTCACCAAGGAAACGCGTTTTGTTTCTGTCTGGGGCAGTTATGTTTTTTGCGGTAAAAAATCCCATACCCTTTTGCCCTCATAAGTGTAATGGGGACACAGCTGCGCCGGTCACGAGTTCGCGCCTACGTGGGACCTGAACCATTCAACGCTCAAACACAAGCTCTTAACGCGGTGGTTCTCGGACAATTAGTGGGTATTCTCTTCTACCGCGTGATGAGCAAGCATCAAAGTAGTTTGGTTTATTTT
Source organism: Timema shepardi (assembly GCA_902151425.1). Lineage (NCBI taxonomy): Eukaryota > Metazoa > Arthropoda > Insecta > Phasmatodea > Timematidae > Timema > Timema shepardi. The sequence continues at coordinate 1,411 of CABFVX010002930.1, read as the reverse complement.
TGTTTTATTCTTCCTCGCGTCTTCGTCTCTATTCAATAGTAGTTTTCTTGTCCCTCTCCCAAGTTCGGGCGTCTTTTCTCTCTCTCTGGCGATGATGATTCTTTGTCGTTCCGTAAGTTTAATGTAGTCACCGTTTCGCCCATTTGTTGTCCCTAGGTGGCGAGAGAGTTTCACCTTTGCTGTTTCCTTTAAAGAACTGCCACCGCTCGAAGGGGATTTCACTTGGCCGTCATTGTGTTAAGGGTTCCGTCTCTCTACATTAAATATCCTCACATTGTGGCATTTCTGACGGAAATTTCTGTTTTTTTTATCACTAAATTAAATCAACTAAATCACTAAAACGCTCTTTTAAATGTTGGCATTGCTCAAAATAACTCTACTTATTGTGTTCTCATAGCTGTGATATTTAGCCTAAAACGGTTTCCTTCCCAGGCTAGACGCATATATAATTACTCCAGTGGCATGTTAGAGGTATTCTACCCGCATTTGCGTGAAAGGAGAGTGGGAAACCATTTAGGAAAACTATTCTTTGTTAAACCCAACCGGGATTCAAACCCCGATCATCAGCAAGCTAGTCCACTCCGAAAGGGATGCCTTAGACCATTCTGCCCCAGAAGTGGGTATGAAACGACGCTAAAAATGGTATAATTACACATTTGCATTCTTTTTAAAAATATAAAACTAAAAATGTAAGATTTTTAATCCTATAGGGATATGTTGATACCTTCCGCCACTGTTTTGGCCTGAATAGTGAAGTTGGGGTCAGTTTGATGTTTTGTTTTGTTTTTTTGTTTTTAAATACTATAATAAAATAGGTTTTCTGGTCTCTATTCCGCTATTTTCAAAAGTAGCATACAGAAAAGTGTGTCGTTTGGTCAGCTACTGTTTTTAAAAAGCGATGACTTGCCCGTAACTCGTAACCAAAGTGTTTACTGCAGAAAGCGGGCAATAAACTATTTACCCCGCGCTGCTACTATATTACTCTGGGTATTGCGGTTTAATTCTCCACTGTGGCACTCTTTGTGATTGTTCGCACAAAGGTCTCTTTTTTATATGGTTCCATTCAACACAAGTACTATTAAAGGCATTCAGTCTCAACCGGGATTTAAAACCCGACCTCCCCTTCACCGTCAAACTGACGCGGAAGTCAGATGAACCCCAGCTGTTTGTCATGAAGTTTTATTCCCTAAATGGTTTCCCACTCTTCTTCCACGCAAATGTGGGTACATTTCCTTTGGATTCATTATTCATCCCTATCATATTAGCGTAACTAGTCGCGTGTAGACCCGATGGTCGGTAAGACGCGGAGGGAAAAAAACAGATAACTTAAGGGGGCCGCCTTGGTACGTGAAAAAGTATCAGTCGTGTGAGGAGGCCTCGTCTTAAAATGAAATGCTCTGTGCTGTTTTCT
>CABFVX010002929.1:36152-99507 GCA_902151425.1 Timema shepardi | reverse complement strand
ATAATATTGGCCTAAATTACTGTGGTTAACTATCACATTAATATATTACCATCTGTTTTCATTACAGTCATCCAAAGTGATAGATGGCAGATATTGGCGTAGTGATATATTAGGGATTACTTCTAGTAACATTTCGAGATGTCATCCAGGTAAACTTAGGTCATTAATGACTTATACTACTGGCAGCATAACCGGCCTCATGAAGTAGTGGTTGATGCACTTGGATAAGAGCCTAGGTATCTCGGGTTCAATTCCCGGCAGGTACCTATGGTATTTTTCCTGAAAGGAGAATTATCCCAACGATCATCAGGGTTTGGTAAGTTAGGTTTAATTGTTTCCGCTGGTTCCACACCCTCATTCTCACTATCACCATCATCTTATCTCATCAGGACATGGAAAGAGCCTTAACAAAAGGGATGTACTATTAGTACATTCGGGAGTCCTCTGGACAGTGGTTCGTTAGTACTTGTTAGTCTTTCCACAAGCAGGGCTACAAGTAAAGTAGCCCAGACACACATTATTATTATTATTATTGTTGGCCACATTTACCACAATCAAGTCACAGGTGGCTGTAATGTCATTGATAGCTCTTAGTAACCGATAATATTCTCACGCACATCACAGACTCTGCCTTAAACTATACATGAAGAATGACCTTGAGCAAGGGAGGATTCTTGTATAGCTCAGTGGTAGAGCATTGGTAAACTAAGCTTATGTCCCAGGTTTGATTCTCATGTCCAGGTGTCATTTTTAAATTCACTTTGAATATCTATGAAATATAAAGTGAAATTACGATGTGAATTCAAACACTAAACACTCACCTCCCATGGATGTAGAATCCATAATTTTCCAAAGATAGAATGAACACACTTATATTGGCCAACGAGCAGACATCGACAAAGTCTTGGATTCCATTTTTGATATATCTTTCATAAATCCCAAACATAAACAACCACTGAAAAAAAAATAGTATGTAGTTTAAATGGTTGGCTTGAATAAACTATTTTATTAAACCAAATCTTGAACTTACCTACAAATCTGACTACTGAAAAGAATTATAAACATAAGAGGAAATAGGAATATAAAGAATAATAAAAAATAGTAATATTAACTATGGATGTAATGATAAACTATTTTGCCAATCATGCTGATGCCAATCGCCGATTTTGATCATTTATTTTAAATTTTACAAAGATAATATACAGACGGGTACTATGCAGGACCTTTAAAAAACCTATTTTGGGACTCAATCACTGATCATCAAAACCAATATGGTGCTTCCAGTCAACATAAAACCTAGGTAAAATACGAAATCAGAATATTTCACCAGACAAGAGAAGGAAATAAACTTTTTATTACTTTACTTATACCTAATATTCGCAAAAAGTATTGAAATCTCACCAAAAACATTTAAGTAAGAAATTTGCCAAGTTCTACAACACAAAATTCCTTAATCTGATTTTAAGTCTTTACTTAAAATTATCCTTTACACTTTAAATAAATAAAGATTTAAAATCATATTTGTGAATGTAGAGTAGTGTGGAAATTAACCCAAACACAGATGTTACTAAATAAAAAGTAACTTTATTTATAAAAAAGTTCATACCTGTACAATTTGTAAATATGTAGTACTTAATATGTCCTCCTTTATTCTTTATCAGTTCACATACACAATTTGGCATTGAGTCAACATTTTTTTTATTTGTTTGTCACAAAACCATACCTGTATTATTGATTTAACGAGGTCAGTTTTTGTGGTACAGTTAATTTTTGAGTCTTTTTTTGACAATCGCCCAATGGTTTTCGATTGGGCTTAGGTCAGAGGAATTGCCTGGTCACTGGAGCACTTTAATGTTTTGTTCTTAAAACATTTTTTTCACTTCCTTGGCAGTATGGCATGGCGCCAAATCTTGTTGGAACACTCCATTACCTTGTGGAAATATATTTTGAAGTTGTGTTACAACCCTTTCTCGCAGAATATTGATATATCCATCACTTTTCAACATACCATCCACTGGTACTGATGAACAAGGGCCTTCAACTCTGAAATAATCCCAAAACTTTTTTTCTGGGGAAGTTTAACTGATTGTTGGATATAAGCTGGTGACTTTTTTTCATTTGATGCTTTTCCAACATATGCAACTCTTTGCCCTTGAACATAAAAATATGACACGTCGAAAAACATAACATTTTCCCAGTCTTGTCCAGTTTGCATGTGCTTTGGCCCCCCAAGAGCCTCTTTTGGCACATTACCCGTGTTAAAAGATGTTTTAGCTGGCCGGCGAGCTGTAAAAAGTCTGCGTCTAACAGTTGTTACAAGCAAATCTGTTTTGCACGCTACTGTAGATAGATTCAAGAGAAGTGAGAGGTTATTCGAAAAGACATTTTAAGTTGAACTTTTCACTCTTTTAGATACCACTCCTTTTTGAGGTTGAATAGCTATATGATTTTTGTGGTGCTCGATTATTTTTTATCACTGCATCTTACTACCTATTCAGGTTGTCCGCATATTATGATAGTTACGATTATGTGGTAGGGATGAAAAAGAAGTATTTTAGAGTTAATCTACCCTCATTTGAGTGGAAGAAGAATGGGAAACCAGTTAGTAAAAAAACATCCTCAGTTGACCTGACCGAGATTCAAACCCTGATTTCCTCATTGTCAACAGGGCAGTAAAATACAAGAATGGCACTTTAGACAGTTCGGACACTGAAGCAGGTTTCAATTATTTTGATAACAGTAATAATCAAGAGTATTGAGAAATAGAGTTTGAAACAGTCAACAACAATCCAAATAACAAGTTATCTCTTACTTGAAACAAGTAGACGGTCATGTAAACAATGACTCCAACAGCAAATCGACAAGTCGGACTGAGCCTGCTCTGTTGCATGTGCGGTGGGAGGGAGGTGTGAAGCTCGGGGTCTGGAATAGACCAATATTCCAGGCCTACAATCTGGAACATAAAAATGTAGAGGTATATGTGTATGTGCACAAATGTAAGCAAAGGAAACATGATATGAGTACTAGGACTGCAAATTCGACAGAAAATTATTATTATTATTATTATCACACTATATTATTACCTGTTCAGGTTGTGCACACTTACGCTAATGTTTAATGGTGGGGTGATTGTGAGATGAAATGGAGGACCTACAATTTAATGTGGGATCCGAACCATGGTGGAGGCCTGGCATTCTACACATTCACAAGTTGTGATTAATACACATCTTGTCAGAGGTGAGAGAAGGGTTTGGCAATCAGATAAGTCTGTGCCAGGACTGAGGATTGAACCCCGGACCCCCAGTCAGAAGTCCAACACCTTACCCCTATACCGACAGGTCACCTCAGAAAAATATTGCAGACCTACAGAAAATAAAACTCATCACCAAACAATCACATTTTGGTGGAGAAAATCTGAACTTTTCTTTTTCGAACGATAGATGAAAGCTTTCAGTCGTCTTACACCTATTTATGCTTTTCTATTAGGTGTTGATAGACCTAGATAACAATTAAGGTGTGATCCACCTAGAGATCAGTTAGGGGTAGTACATCTTTATTTTATTTGAGGGTGATAAACCTATATCTTAATTAAAGGTGATAAACCTATATCTTAATAAAAGGTGATAAACCTAGAGAAACAATTCTATTTTAAAACACTATTAATTACCTGTTTTCAGATATAAACAAATCCTTTCTTAGTTTAATGCAATTTGATACATTTAGTTTCAAAACTTCGATGTCTTTCCCTTACATAAATAGTAATATAAGTACACCATGGAAAAAAAATTAGAATTTAAATTCCCAAAACCATCCCGAAGTTAGAGATTTAAATGGCTCTATCTCACCCAAAATAGACAGCAGATCTCGATGCCGCTATCAAACTGAATAAAACATTTCAATCTTGTACACCCCTATTATACGGTATTGTCATGTAATGAGGTTGGAAATAGAAACAATCCGAAGAATAATTAAGGAGGAAAAAGAGCACAAAGAGAGACCAAGGAAGAGACAGAAGAGATGATTACGGCAAGTGTGCGAGTGAGAGGAGAAGAACTTAAGCAAATGAAGGAGGAAAAATAGTGGAAGGATAGAGGAAGATGGAGGCATTTTAATAAACTGACCTGGCCACAGGCTGGAAATAGTGTATGTTGATGTAATTAGCTGAATTGAACAAATAAAGTTACAAGTACCTTAAGTAGAAACACGGTGAGTATAATCTGGAACGAGAGACTTATCTTCCTGTTTGTTTGTATCTCATTCCACTCGTTGGCCACAAAATAAGTTCTCCAGATGCTGACAGGTTGATCCACAGAGTTTTGGTCAATCTTGTGGCTTTGTGGGTGAGCGATAGAGCTCTTGGCTCGAGGGCGCTCCCAGTCTATGAGAAATATTTCCACAGATACTTGGTGCCAGATCATGTACACTACCTCGACAATCTGGAAACAAATATAAAAGTTGCACAAAACACAATTATTATTAAGGTTGTAAAAGTTCACATTATTTACTTCAAATATCCATTGGCTTGGATTTAAATTCAAGAGTAAAATTTCAGATTTAACAATTATGAAGTACCGCCAAAAAAATATTTAAAGCTTAAAAACACATTTGTTTTTTTGCTGTTTTTTTCCTGCTGTTATTTCCATGTTAGTTTGGAAAGAATCCGAAATAATTATATTAAATTTAGGGATAACTTAATTTTATCATTTTAAGTATAGCATTTTGTAAATTATATTTAACACCTTAAGTTACATGATTATGCAAAGTATTATATTTTTATCCACTATTAATTTTTTTATCTGAACGTCAATTCAGCTTCGAGAATATCTCATATTATTCAATTCGACTTTGCTTCAAATTGAAATAGTGGACTTCTCACACCCTTAAATATTAATATTTAATATGGAAAAATCTGAAGTAATTTAATTACATGTTGTGTGAATAGTAATATCGATAACTTGATTTATTGGATTAGTCTGAAATGGTTGAAACATTTTTGTACTATAACATTTTTTGAGTAAAGTTTTTATAAAAACTAGTGTGATGAATTAACGGCCAGGGACTGGATGTTGTGCTTGTCCTAGTCTTAGTTATACTTTAAGACTGCCTAGCGAGCGGAAGTGGAAAATATATGGCTTTAATGAAAAAAAACTGACCCAGGCCACTGGCTTGAAACAGTAATGGATGTAAAAAAAATGTAGAAGGAACGAATAACAGGACAACACACAGGAAATGGACATTCAATGTGAATATATAACATGAAACTGCATTCCTGTACCTTCTTACAAACATAACAAAATTTTACATCCATTATTGTTTCCAGCCTGTGGACTGGGTCAGTTTTTTATTCAAGCTGTATATTTTTCACTACCAGCTTGCTAGCTAGGCCTGTCGTAGCTTCATATGCCTTATAATCTCAATTAAGACTAGGACAGGCCCAACATTCAGTTAACATCCTGTGATAGGGTGAACCCACATTTCACTAATGATCAATTTTTCGCCCATGCCGAGAGTCGAACACGAGACCCTTAGCTCAGTAAACATACAAGCAACCGACTGAGCTAAAGTGTTGGATCTCCAATCATAACAAAATGAACCTCAAAAAGAGATAAAAAGTTTTCCTTAAAAAAAGAGCAATAAATCTATTTCCATTAACCTAACCTTGAGCGAGAAAGCGGCGATTACATAGTTCTTGATGAGAGTCTCCTGCGCAGCACTGGGCAGCAGGACATGCACGACACTTTGCCCTTTGTAGAAGAACAGGACATGGATACTGGCACAGGCTACCACCAGGAAGAACACATTGGCCAGGTTCCCGCATGAGAACAGGGCCAGCTGCCCTAGGGACAACAGGTCGATACCTATTTTGCCAGAGCGGCGTGAGTAACTCCAGGTTTCAATACCGGACCAGACCACGGCCAACGCACTCAGAACTCCCACAGATACCTGCAGCAGACATTAGGTGACAACAATACAATAAGATATAATGTGGATACTGGATAGTGTCATTAGCTTGCTCCAAGTAAAACTTTTACAGATGATATAGTCTTAAGACAAAGAAAGTAGTGTAAATGTGTAAGGAAATGCTGAATAGGGTGTAAATTGTATTTATTATCCCATAACGCAGCAGAACCATGTAAGAGGGATTAGGAAAATGGAGGCCATGGAAATGAAGTTTGTGAGGAGCATGTTAGCCGTCACGAGGAGAAACAGGATTAGGAATGAAGTTATCCAGAAAATATTAGGAGTAAAAGGAGTACATGAGATAGTAGAGGAATTAAGGCTGAGATTATATAGGCATGTAATGAGAATTGAAAAGGAGATAATACCAAAGAGAATTATGGACATGAATTATGTAGGAAAAATACCACATGGGAATCCAAGAAAGAGATATGAGGAGCAGATAACAGAAAGTATGCAAGTGAGAGAAGAACAGAAGCGATTTAAGGAAGGAGTGTGATGGAAGGCTAAAGGGAATATGTAAGCATTTTACTAAGATGATCTGGCCACAGGCTGAAAACAGTTGATGATGATGATGATGATAGTAGAGTGCTGAAGAAGACTGGTGTTCCCTGAAAATATCTATGATGTGGATATTGTGTAAGCCTTGTCTTTTTATTCTTGTTTCAATGTCTATTTATTCATTAAAACCTATTTTAATGGCAATATGATTTTTTTTGTGCATCACATCACTAAAAACTACCTTAAAAACAATAACAATAGTTTAAAATGATGTTTAGTTCATAGCTAAGTAGGTATCACTGAAATCAACTTCCTGTTCACTCTACTACCCCCTGAGAAAGATGTTATAAGGCATCAAAATGTTGAGTTGTTAGTTTTTTGTTGGCTTTTTATTTTCGTCATTTTCTAGAGTTCATTCTTTTCAATGAACACATTTTATGAAAAAGAATTATAATCACACAAATTCAGATTTTTAATTATATTTAATATAATTGCAAATATTTTTTTAATTAGACAAAAGAAAATATTGAGGGACTCTTATGTGCTAGAAAATAGTATCTTAAGAATTGAACAAAATTGATTTACCTCTGAATTTTTGAAGAAAAAATTGAGAATTTCGAGTACTTTAATTTTTCTAGTTTTGTAAAAATCTTTGAGTCAAGTTCGAGAAGTTACTAAAATGTGACTTGAACTCAAATTTTCTAATACTTGCTCATCTCTATGACTATTGCTATTCCAATGAGCCAACCTCAATAGCATGATACAAGTCGTTGTCCATGTTGTAGTCAACAGAAAAGTGGAGTGCCACGGGAACGTTCGCCTGAATGTCCTCCTGCGTCAACTCTCCATACTCGACTACAAGGAGTGGGGGGTAGATTCGACCTTCTTCTTTAGGGCCTTGGACCTTTACCCTAGGGAAGTTAATAAAACATAGACCAGAAGTATGACTGAGTTGTCATTGGTTATTATATTTTGTATAACTCTTATGTTCTTAAGGAGCTGCTATGATTTCAAATCAATCTGCAGAATATTCCTTTCTATTTGTATTAATAAAATAGTTTGTCTCTCTTTCTGATACGAGCATTGTGCGATATCTACCGCACGCAGAGATCTGAAATTTAAATTTCAGTAGCCGCTGTGAGCAAACATGTGCAACTCGAATCTGTAATTTTAAATCTTTGACTAGATCTTTATAAAGTTATTAAAAGCTGGGTCAGAAGATTAAAAATGAAGAGGTTTTTTTCTCTTTGAAGCAAATAAAAGTATTGATCAAGGTAGCCACGAGTTTGAATGAAAGCAGTGAGTTTTATTAGAGTTTCAGTAATATAAATACACAAATCACCTTAGCTTAGTCAGTAGCATGTCTGCCTACTGAGCTAAGGGTCCCAGGTTCGACTCCCTGCATTGCCCAAAATTTATGATTGATGAAAATAGGGGTTTAACCTTTCACATTAATAACTTGATGGCCGGGGACTGGATGTTGTGCCTATTCTAGTCTTAAGTTATATTATAAGGCATATGAAGTTACGACAAGCCTAGCAATCTGGTAGTGGAGAATATATGGCTGTAATAAAAAAGCGAGCCAGGCCACAGGATGGAAACAGTGGGCTAATGGATGTAAAAGTATCAGTAATATAAATACATATGTGTACTGCAAATATATCTTTGAATATTTGTAATAAAGAAAATCACCATCCGCACAACCCTAATATAAACCAAAAGTGATGTCAATTTCAAAAGAGGAAGTAGATTTTCAGGGATAAAATATAAGTAAAATGTAGAGCTGGGCTTCTCGAATCCTGTGACATTAGAAAAATATGAGATTTATAAAAATCTCAAAAATATCTCGCATACACAATTATGAAAACATTGGCATGAAATAATAAATTTAAGCAATTGGTATAATGGTCAGAGACATGTGTAATGATTTAAAAAAAATATTGTATTATTCTAACTAGTTTACTCAAAAAGATCTATTTTTTGTTTTATAACATAAAACATAGCAAAACATAGCAAACAAAATAGCGTTTGTTGCTGTTACCAAACATATAACTTTTTTAAAAATTAATTTATTTTTAAATATTATAGCTTTACTAAAATAAATTTTTGAAAATTCAAGATATGAATTTGGATTTGAGATTCAAAAGAGAATTAAAGAACCAGATTCGAGAAATATAGTATTCAATCCATCTCTAGTAAAGTTATAAGGCAACCAGAAAATCCCACACTTATTCAAGACTTCTCTTGTACATGTGCTGGCTCCCAGATAGAGGCAAAGGGATGAGTGTGCGCACACTGCTTCGAATGGATGAGAAAGTGTACAACCTTCGAAGTGTAGACAATCAATCTAAATTTTGTCAATGTTTGCTAAGAAATATGTACCTGATCTCTAAGGATTTCAAATAACGAACGATGCTCGGTTCAATGGATCTCTGCCTCCCTATGTCAGCTCTCACCCCGCTCACTTTGTCAATAAGGAAGAGTCGCCTGGAGAGCTGCCATTGAGACTCGTCCGAACCCTGGCACAAAAATACACTTGACAGCTATTTAAACTTTTCATATTGATAATATTATGTACAGTCAGATTCAGAAAAAAGAAACTTTATTGGTAGTTGCAAGATTTACTGAATTTTTTTATTATATATTTATACCTCAAGTCATATGATCTGGAGCTGTCATTTTTGATAGATATTATCAATATCCATAAAACAATCCTAAGGATATATTGAAATTAGGACTGGCTCAGTGCCAATTATAAATCTGATCAATGACCAATTATGACACAATAAGCCTATACCTGCTTTTGTGGCTGCATGATCTTAAGACGCTACTCTCGCAATAATCTAAGCTGTTTATGCCAGGGAGATCCTGGTTTGATCTGTCAGGTGTACTGAGTAGTTTTCCCTAAATGTTTCTCTCGCTTTGTGTGTGTGTGTGTGTGTATGTGTGTGCGCACGCGTGCATGAAGTCCTTTTGAAATTATGTATTTTTCACTATTTTTATATCTAGAACTAACCCTTTGAAATAAATTATTTTCTAAATTTATCGTTTCAATATCTTTTATCTTCATTATTTTATCTTCTCATCATCCCCAATTTTAGTTTCTCTTGAACCAGTAATTTAACACTTAACTGACGTATGAATGTTCTAACAAATGGGTTATAAGAAAGAATGTTTTAGTTACAATATGTATTTTCTATTATTCTATTTTATTTATATTTCCTCTTATGTTCATAATTTTGTACAAGATTCGGATTCGGAGGTAAATTGTTGATTCTGATTCAAGATTTGGATTCAAAATATAGTGTATGCGACCCAAATCTAATTTTATGTCAAGCTAAAAATAGCGAGGAGCACACATTCAACCATGCTAGTACTTTCCATTTATTATCTTCATCCCTTTTTTGGACCAATTATTTTCCTTAGTACTTGTTAATTAGATATATTTTTTTTTTTAAATCACCTTATTACCCGGAGAATTGAGTGTCAGCACGGGGAGAGCATACATCATAGAGTCTGATCCGTCCCAGTACTGCAGGTAGAGGTCCATAAACTCTGTCTCTGCTAGACTCATCAGCTGTCTGGCAGGAAGACTACACGAGTGTGTGTAGCGAGAACCAAACCTGAGACCCTTGTCTTTTCCCAACCACGACTCAGGGCACAGCTGCAGAAAACTACCGGAGGTAGATGTAAGGTCGAGGAAGCGGCCGCGGGCACTGAATCTTGTCGCAGTCAAGTTGAGTATGCTGTTCTAGTGTGGCAGAGACGGAAACAACATTTTAATGTATGATGCACAATAATACTAGTTACTTTATATCTAATAAAATAAAAGTCATTAAGCTCAGATGGAGGCAGATGTGAGTTAAAGTAATCCTTATTGGAGTTTTTGTGACAAATAACTTTTTTGGTCAAAATAAATCAAATATTGCTCTAGTAGAAAAACAGAGTTTAATTTTCTTCAAATTGTGATATCACCAGTTGTTGAATATCTGTCAAGGGTGTCCTGGAATTTAATCACAACTTTTTCTCTTCAGTTAAAAGGTTTCTCATCTAATTCCACCATGCTCATGGCATATATTCAACAACCTGTTGATATCACTGTGTGAAGAAAATTAACCAAGTTTCTACTGGAGCAATATTTGATTTATGTGGGCCAAAAAAGTGTTTTTCTAGAAACACTGCAAAAACGCTGGCCTTTGCTCGCTTCCCTTACATTCCCACCTTATGAGGGGTGAATTTTAAGTAATTCCAGCCATTGCCCACAGGAGGACCACTCGATTAAGAGTAAAACCAAAGTCTTTTAAGTTATGGCAATACTATGCGTGTGTCAAGCCACTTAAGCCAGGCCAGTGTACAAATATATACCACTACAAAATTTACCTTAGAGTTTGGATCCAGACTATACTGGAAGTTTATCTTCCTCCTGGCCAGGACGGTGGAAGCCTCGCCATCCCCATAGTAGAGCCATGGCATGGGGCTTCCTTCTGATGATGTGGGAATGTGCTTGAGGTCATGGAACACCCTGCAAGGGCTGGCCCTGTAGTCGTCCTGATACATAACCATCACACACATGTTGGCCACGGCTTGGCACGCCGTCTCATTCTTTTGCTGTGGAGTTAAATCATTGCAAGAGTGGCCAGATTTATTTATAATTAAAATAAGATTTTGTTAGAAAGAAACTCGGAAAACACAAAAATATTTTTTTTGTCTACAACGATAACATTTTACTAAATTATAAGTGTTATTTTATAGATTAGAGAAGATTATTGATTATCCAGAGTCATATTAACTGGGCAGCATATTAAATGAGGTAGTACTTTTTAATTATTTTATCAAATTTCTTTTAAAGGCCCGCCTTAAACTCTAAGCTATTACTGTCCGGCGATGCACATTATCAATAAAACTGAACATGTGGATGAAAAATTTAACATGAAATGTAAACATAATTTTGCTTTTGGCTGTACATAACAAGGAAAAATAAAACTGGTGAGATTGAGAGAATGTCATTGAACATAAGTGGCAACATTTGTTCATAATTTAAAAAAAACCTCAAGTCAGAATATATTAAAATTGTTTTAGTAACTTTAATAACTGTTAAATACTCTACTTCTAACCAGACTACCTACTATAGCCTAATTGGACATATGAATACCTCCAAGTAGATCTAGTAACTTTTAAAGATTTCAGATAGTTATTCCTATGAAAATTGAAGTGTATGTTGTCTATTTGAAGTGCAGGTTTTAAACGGCAGTATAGTAAAAGAGTCAATAACCAAACTTATTACTTAAATCAAACCCCAATAAGCATAGTTCATGACTAGTATAGACTAAACTGTTTAGTTACTACATACAGGTACTTAATTATTTTAGGCATCCATAACCAATTGGCCAAAAGATGGTTAATGGCGAAAAAAGATATAAATAAGAAATGGGACAAGCATTTATTAGTCATAGAACTTACTTGAATGTAGTACTTAAATTAATTATGACTGTGATACTGTTTCAAGATGAAATAAATGCATACAATTTAAATCTAGTGGTAGGATTAGTAACGGGAGCTTTATTGGTACATAAAAGTAGCCATGTCATGTTTAACAAATGCTATTGCACCAATTCCCAAAGTGGAACTGAACCAATGTTTGTCTAAAGTGGTTGGCCAACATCTGAAGATCAATGCATTAAAACTCCAACCTTTAAGAAAGTTACTAGTCCAAAAGATGTTTGCACATAGCTTTATGAGGTGCCTATTTAATTTGGTATCTGTGTACAGGTTCATCCCACTGCCAAAATATTTTGTTTTCTAACCTTGCAAAGATACAAAGATGAGCGCAGGTAGAGTCTGAAAAAATATGAATCAATCTTTTCTCCCGAGGGGTAGTGCAATAGGTAAGTTGCCCTCTCATCAGGCCATTCAGAGAGTCCGACCCGTGGGACACACACACCATCCAATGTGTCGTGGGTGTGAAGGGGACACGAGCAGTTCCCTACCCACCCCTCTGAAGTTATTAGAGGGCAAGGTATGCAATGTTCCCTGTCGTGGCTAGGAACTGTGCCCTCTGTACAATTGAGACAGCGCAAGCTTGCACTCAAAGATCCATTTTCTGCTTTGTAAACTAAAACAAAACAAGGTGATAGCTAGCTTACAATAAATCAAAAGATGGACACTTAATTAACATATCACTGCTAGAATTTACTCGTTAATGTTATGATAGAGATTATAATATATTAACTAATCTTATAGTTTAATTTTCATAGGAAAGGCCTTATCTGACAGGTAAAAAAAATACAAGATCTATTTTCACATAGGCCTTTTTATATATCAAGTCATGTAATCTGCAGTTGTCAATATCTATAAAATAAAACCGATAGTATAGTGAAATGTTATTGATTTTAGTTACTTTCTTTGAAAATTTCACTTTTTATGTCATTTATATAGGTAAATAGCAAGTTTTGAAAAAAATTTTTAGTTGTTTATTATTATTATTAACATTATTATTAGTAGTAGTTTTAATTCCTCTTGCTCCCAGTTTGGAGTTTATGTAATAGGATTCAGTTGGAGTGGGTTATCAGCCCACTGACCCAATGAGAGCAAAAAAGGCCTACAAATTTTGCCAGGAAAATAATTTCCACAAACCTTCAAGAGTTCTTTTACAAGCCACAATCAACATGGGATTAGCAGCTCTTCCCTTCCCCTCCAAAAAAAGTTGTGATATGAATTTTTATAGCTTTGTAAAAATCTGTCGACCTTAGCTGGGTTTGAACCCACAAACATCAGGTCCTGAGGCAAGCACTTTACCTCAAAACTACCGGGGTCAGCTTGTTTTTCATGAACTTATAAAAATCCTGTGATTAAACAGCAATGTTAGATGCTTAACATTAATCTTGAAAGAATATTTAGCAATTGACTAACTGTACCTGATATGTGATTGCCAGAGCAGGCCTTGCATGCCGAGGTGACGTTTGTATGCTCTATACTGCCAGGACAAAGAATACAACCCCTCTTGTCAGCCGTCGGTACTTTGTTATCAGGGCAAAGCTCACATTCTGGAAACACTCCAGGTGTGACCTTCAATATTCTACTATGTTTATTACATGTGCATGTCAGTTCTGAAATTAATTAAAAAAGTTATCTCCACACAGCAATCTAATTAACTCTTAAGGAGAACATAAAAAATAGATTCACCAAAATAATAAATAGATTTATTAAATGATAAATTCATGAGTATAGAGATATATTTGTAATTAGTACTAGCTAATAGGAAAACATTTACATGTTCTTTTATATATTTTATTGAGTAATCATTAGTGAGTAGGATCAAAATAATTTTAAAAAGAAGTTCGTACATTCTTTGAAGCATGCTTATCAAGTGTTCCCCTGCATTGCACAAAAGGCAAAATTATGAAGTGGGGGACTCGTAATGAGTTAAAAGCTGTCTAACACTTTTAAGTACCCCTTACTAAATCGACCATAAGTTAGAAAATCTATCCGTGTACCTCCCTTTTCCCAGTTAATTTTCGGAGGCCTAGAAATAATATAAAAGAATGTTAAAGCAAAACTATTAACTCACTATCTACTGTTGGCTCCAAATTTTTGGCAGGATCACAGGGAAGGCATTTCAACAACAGAGGGGAGAAATATTCACTGTCACTACAATGAGACTCATTTGAGTACGAAAACACTTCGCCAGTGTACACATGCAATGAATGAAACGTAATTAATAAAGAAAAATAAACAAACAATAACATTTTGTTATACTGTATAACATAATATCTATTGCCGCCAAATAATTAAATCGATATTTCTTCGCCTTCTAGTTGACACGAGTATGACGATAAACTGTATCGATATCTCTATCAATGACTAATCACAATGAGGGGGGAAAAAATTATGTTCTGGCAGTAGACCAGCAGTATGAAACGTAGTATAAAAGACATATTTTAAAAAAGGAAACTTTTTTAAAGCGTTGATAAATGAATGAATTTTTAAAATCATGATATACTAAGTTGTATAAACAAAACTCCATGGAATAAGCCCGCCATCAAGATATAACCAGCGAGCGACCACGGCTGTTAGACGGTATCCTACGTGAGCGAATGTAATTGAGTGGTGCGGTTGAAGCGATGTGAAGAGAAATTATCAAATGTAGTGGTAAATTCGACGTGTTGCGGTGAGCAGCGTGTGTGAATTCTAAGCGGTTAATGCGTTCAAATAATTTTATATTTTCACGCGAACCGTGTGCAAGATACTCGCAACTCTTGCTCCGAGCATTCAAACAAAGGGAGTGTTTGTCTTCATAACTTCTGTTCCAACATCAACAAGCAGTGTTTATTGTGTATGTTTTGGTTAGGATAAATTACATATGTTGTTGTTATTAAGATGTCAAAATTCGCTGAATTGTTAAAGTAAAAAGTAGACGTATGCTTTGCGATGAAAGCAAATTTGTATTATATATACTGAAAAGTGCAAAATTTGTATAAACTCTAATAAAGTATACATGGTCTTATGCAGATTTAGTATGCTACTATCAGTTTGTAAAGTAAAGTTTGAATAGGAGCTACGTGAAAGCGTCGAGTATAGACTATATACCTTCAGAATGTACGGAAGTCTAATTAAAATTGCTTAAATTCAAGTATAACTTAATTTTAGACTCTGATAGATAGACTATTACGCAAGATTTTTTTACCTAGTGAGAAATTGCTATGCTCTCAAAGTGTTGTTAAAATTTCATCTCAAAATACCAGATTAATCAGGAAAAACGTACGATGACGCCGAGTACAAGTGGTCGAATTATTGCACGAGCTCTATTTAAATCATAGTTTTTCAATTTATGTTCAACTTATAAATATACTAAAAATGGTTCAGCTTAAAATTAAAAACTAATAGAGTACATGACACTTATCGATTTCAACGTAATATATTTACACAAACAGGTGACAACTTTGGTAAAAAAAAAATTCAAATTAAAGCGGCGAGTTTATTTGGAGGAAAAAGAAACTGATATCAACAAGCACAATATAATAAACATCGACATGAGCACAACTAATATGTCGGCAGAGAATGTCAGTCGGGCTGATGTGCAAAAACTGCGTAGTGTGCATGATCAAACTTGCACTCTTTGTGCACCTCTGTTTGGAAGCAACTTCTATTAGTTTTCCATAAGTCAAAAGAATGACAAGAGCAAATGCACACAAAAACTTTTATATCTATATTCTAGATATAGCCTGATAGCATTCGCAATCACGCACCTTCTGTGCCCCTTTTAAATTCTACTACCTGCAATGAACCAATGTATTTCACGTGTGCCCTGTGACAGACAACTTCATTAGTAAATTATATTAAAATATTATTTAAATTTGTAATTTTTTAAGAACTTTGGCACCCCCAAGTGGTGGTGCCCAGGGTCGTGGCCTTATTGGCCCACCCTTTGGGCCGGCCCTACCTAGACATTATCTATACATTAAAAAGTGTGGATTTAAAACAATTCATATTTATACATCTACACAATGGAAGTGTATAGAAAAGCGGAAATAACTATCCTCTTTTAATTCTTTCAATTATTAATGTGTTTTTTCTTTAATTTGAATGGTCAAATTCAACTTTAGATTCCCTTTTCAAGAAGATAGTGTTTTTTTAATATCTTTCCGTTTAGCTTTTTGTGGTTTATTAATAATTGACTATCCCGCTTCGGTGGCCACATAGTATAAAGCGCTACTCTCACATAGCCTGAACGGATAGTTAGACGCAGTGCTAATACAAAAACTGACTGAGTTCACGTTTACTTGGCTGCTGATTTGAGCTTGCTTCTTGTATTCGCCCATGCAGGACCACCGCATCAATTAGTTTGTTTCATTTAACGCCGCTTGCTTTCATCCGCCTACATATGACATAGATAATATCGAGTGACAACATTTATTTAAAGATGCTATACGATAGGATTATAATAGAAAGGAACTTTTATAATATACTTACACATTATTTCTTTGATACACAATTACTTTTTATTAAATTGTATTGTGAATATTAATCCATACGTATCTATGAACATAAAGACAGATGATGTTCATATGATTTTATGTATAGTTGATGTATTAAAAATTTAAAACTACCAAAATAGTTATTTCGATCTTAATCGGAGTATAGTCAATGTTTAAAAGATCGATTTTGTTGTATGTGGGTGTTCTGTGAACTACGTAATGAATACTGTTCCCTCTTAATGTTATTTTTTAGGTACTGTGCGACGATATCTCCTCTTTACTATGTTAACAGCATGGCTATGGTTTTATTGACCGGACCCAAAATACTCCCAAGGATTTCTAAGCTTACTCTTACAGTGTAGCCAACTTCAAATTGCGCACTTGATAGGAAGGTTCTACCACTTACGTGTTGACAGTGATTTTCTCATCGTCCAATCAGAAATCACAACAGTTTTTACTGCCAATCAAAGATAAAATTTTCACATGCGTGCGAACATTCTAATAATCTTAAAAACAAGAAATGGACGGTGTCAAAGTTTTGTGAATGAGTGATACAAACTATGTGTGGGTTGTTTTGCTACCAAATTTTAGCTGTTTTTAGTAGTGTATTGTAGTTTAAAGAGCTTTTTAATTCCTTTGCTATTTTAAGATCAACATTATGGAATCCACGGAAAATAAAGTTGAAGCGGACAAAGCACCTGGGGAAGATCCAAATTTACAAAGTCAAATATTGACTTGTGCAAAGAAAACCTTTGAAAATGGCAAGTTGGTTTTGATTACGTTTAAATAAGGTCAATTCCAAACTCGACGTTTTAAAATTGGCAGAGGCGATACGCCCTTCCATTTTTGTTGAAAGATAAAAAATTTAAGGGGTCACCATACTTTTAAAATGTACAGGAAATTCTAAACATTAGTTCAATAAAATGCTGACAGCGTTGACGGGGTATAGTGCTATCTTGTGTGCTCAGATATCACCCGTGTACACAAACACATTGTAATTGACACTGGTTAAGTTATACCATTCTTTCTTTAAGCAAATACTGGTGCATTCCCTCACATCTCACATTTATCATCCTCTAGTCCTATACTTAAATTGTTGTGGGTGACCTGGCGGTCTAGGGGTAAGGTGTCAGACTTCTATGCTGGCGGTCGGGGTTCAATCCCGGCATAAATTTATCTGATTACCAAACCCTTCCTTCACCTCTGACAAGACATCTTGTAAATGTGGAGAATGCCAGGCCTCCACCGTGGTTCGGANCAAACCCTTCCTTCACCTCTGACAAGACATCTTGTAAATGTGGAGAATGCCAGGCCTCCACCGTGGTTCGGACTCCACGTTAAACTGTAGGTCCTCCATTTCATCTCACAATCACCCTACCATTACATATTAGCGTAAGTGCGTATAACCCGAACGGGTGGTAAGAGTTAATAACACATTGTTGTGAGTTGGTTTTAGCTTGATACAGAGTATAAATAACATTCTTATTATAATTACTTTTTACTTAAGCTGGCATGTATGCTATTCATATTATGGTTTAGGCCTAATTTTTACTTTTCGTAAGGTCCCCCAATTTTGATCATGTCTCCATGACTTTTGTCAAATATGAAATAACTTAATAAAGTTATAGTCTACTATTAAAAGTAAAAATATTTTATGTGTAATATTTATTTAATAAACTACTAGTTTCTGATCTATAAGCAAATATATTAATTTTTTCATGCAGCTATTTGGAAACAAACATTGATTGTTATGCTCTTTACTGGAGCCCTTCTGCAACAATATATATTATTTACTTACACACATCTTACTAGTTTTTAGTAAATATTTCTACTTTAGGTTAAAAAAGATTATTTTGATGCACAGTACCAATCATTTTTATACGTTACACTTTGACTTTCCTCTACCCTACCAGTATTAACCTATATTTTTTTAAATCTTATCCTACAAACAATTTGTAGGATTTTACATGCTCATAGAAAAAATTGACACAATTTTTTTAAATTAAGGTCTAGATACCTATAGGATCTCAATGATAATCTCTAATTATTACTGTGTATCCCACAAGACAGTATTTTCAACAATGTGGGTTCATTGTGCACATGTTTCATATAAAATAGTTCTGATGTTATCTGATCTTGGTCAAAAACGCTTACAATTTATCTTTTTAAAAAAAGATTTGTTTTCATTATTACCAAACACTGTTAATTTATATTAGACACACAAAACATCAGCCTTGTTACACATGAAGTCTATTCAACTGTAATTTAGAAAATATTTGACCAACTTATTTCACAAGATATCATTATAGCATGTTCTTGATACTATTATGAAATGCTTAAACCTCGGAGGAAGCTTAAATTTCCATCCACACAAATCTATTATGTTCAGAAATCAAATTAAACCACAAAATATCTAATCTCCCTCAAAATCAATTTAACTTTTTTTTAGTAGTGAATTAGTAACACTTATCAAACTCTCACATATTCAAGTTTTATTTAACACTTATACTTAAACTCAATTAGAACCTTCCAACTCTATTAAAAACTCAATAATGACATTTACAATCTAATTTGGAATGAATTTAGAGTCTAGTTATTTACATGCAAAGTTGTCATGGGTGAATATTGTTGCAAGAAGTAGTAACCATTCAAAATATTTCAAATGCCAATTTATTTTGTGTCCAATGTATTTTTTTAAACACTGCATTTTACTACCCTTTTGGGCTATTGTAGGCTCTACTAATTACACTAATGTATTATGGATGAGGAAGGTTGGATCTAGTAGAAGTGTACCCTAATTTGCATGGAGGGAGAATAGAAAACCAATAAGGAAACAACACCTTTGCCCACTACAGGCGACCGGGATTTGAAGTCTGATCTAACTGTTATTGGCAGTTTAGTTTAGTGCGAGATTGACACCTCAGACCATGCAGCCATCATAACGGGGTTTGATGTAATTAATAATTCAGAAAGGTATGGTAACTTTTTTTGGTAAAAATATAGTTTCTCAAAAGAAACTGTTGGCAGTCTCCAAACCCTGATTTTGATTTATAATGTAGGGTGTCCAGCGACCTGGAAAACAGGGAATTGTCAGAGAATTTACTTGATCAGGAAAATTTACATTTTGTGTAAAAAACCTCCTATCTTGATTTACAATAGTCAAAATAACATTTTTCTTCCAGTTAAAATGTGAGTACACTTCCTCTAAATTCAACCGTCCTCATCCCTAATATTTTTTTTAGCACCACGTCTTACTACCCGTTTGGTATTATGTACTAATTACACTTTAATACCTACCTCGAATCACTTTAACTCCAGCAGACCAATATCACTTTTCAAGGTCAACAAGTGATTTTTGTGTTTTTCCACTCTTCTAACATATTGTGTCTTTCCACTCTTCTAACATATTGTGTCTTTAGCCAAAGTTGAGTCATGGTTATGCACATGCATGAAAATTTGATTACCTACATTATAAGTAGAAGGAACTAAGAATGACCCTGTCTCACAACTATGTTAAAGCGTTCATGGGGAAACCTTTTAAGGGCTCAATAGGATTTTAATGAAATTATTTAAACCAATGGTCCATTTTCCAAGGCGAAAATTGTTTAACCCCTTCATTGACACAATTTCAGAATGTATAGCCTTTTATCTAGGAAAAAAAACCCATTAATCTGTGATCTTAAAAAATGATGTTCCTAATACTTAATATTGATATAGCCTAGGCCTATAGGTAGTGGTCTGGAAAAAGTATATTTGCTCTGGAAAACCTGGAAAAGTCAGGGAATTTAAAAATACTGTTTGACGGGACACCCTGTAATGGTTTATGTAATTCCTATAATATGAGGTTAGTTTAACTCAGGTTGAAGAACAGATAATTATATTATGTCTAGTAAAGCCTTCAAAAACATATTACTCATGCCACTGTTTATTCCCATTCCCACAGTCTTACTATCTGTCAGGGCTATACACATTTTAACCACACTAATACCCACATGGTCTAACACCTCATCATGTTGGACTGTATCGCTAGTGACAGGGAGTTGGGGTTTCAAATCTTAGTCTGGTATAACGAAGGTGCTTTTTTAATAAAAAATTTCCCACTCTCCCTTCACACAAATGTAGATACATTTCCTCTAAAAAGTCTTTCTTCCTTATTACTGGGCCTAATCTATTAGCGGAGTATGGGTACAACCCAAACTGATACTCAGGTAAGGCAGGAGGGGAAAAAACACTAATGAGATAGAGAGGGAAAAAGGTAACTACCAATAATTGAAATATGTACCCACATTTGTCTGTAGGTAAATTGGGAAACCATTTTATAAAAAACAACCTCGATACGCATAGCCAAGACTATAACCCCATTCTTTCTGCCACTGGCGAAACAGACTAGATGAACCCCAACGTTAGTCTGTGTGCCCACCGATGGAAGTGAATTTATTTTATATTGTTTTTACTCCATCCTAAGGCTACAGCTAAATTACAGTAGCCCCATGGCTTCTTTGATGCTGACTGACAGCTTTAAAAAGTTACCAGACCAAATTACGTATCCCTACGCCGAACCAGATGAGCTGCAAAAACATATGTTTAGCAGCGGTCACTTCTGACAGTCAAAATTTAGGTATATATCTAAATGTTGACTGTCAGAAGTCAGCTGTGAACTGTCAGTCAGCACCAAAGAAGCCATGGGGCCACTGTAGCAACCAGGTCACCAGTATGTAAAGCCTTGGTTATGCAAGTGACCATACCAAGCGACAGCAATCTGCTTGCAAACAGGAGCAGCTTTAAATTTTTCTTATAAAATAACTGCTTGACATTCTGGCAACCTGGTTGTCTTGTTTTTGTCACGGTGACCAGTTTGCAAGTAAGGCCATAGCCCAATACACAGTTTAGAGGAAAGTTTAGGTAGGGTAATTTTATGGGGTGGGCTATTGGTGATATTTTAAATAATGTTTTATAAACCTGAAAATCCATTTAAATGGTGTTACTATTGTTTGCTGGATTTTTATATTCAAATTACTCCATTACATTTTTATTTTTATCACAGTTTGTCACACTATTACATGGATCACTTTATATGCATGCATGAACACTCACATGCACGCACAGATTTTTCTTAGGCGATAAAAATCTATAGCACAAATTCTTTCGAAAAGGGAAGTAAAGCCGTCAGTCCTATGGCAATTGTGACATGTAAAAGAACCCTGGAAGGTAAGTGAAAGGCCATTTCGCTTTCACTTTCACTTGTAGAAATTCTTGTGTGCTGTTATAATTAGTTGGTTCAGAAAGTGCACACTGCGTGTTAAATACCTCAAATGAATAAATACATAAAATAAAATACATAGAAGTGAATCTTACACAGTAATTAAAATATCTTTATTCTATTTAAACTTCAGTCCTGGATGATACTGGAAGCTGCTCTTAAGAGATGCTATGGCATTCACCATCCAAGAGAAAATATCATTTGATATGAAAATGGTTGTAAGAAATGGTTAAAGTTAAATTCACATTAATCAGGGCCTACACATCAACTATAAACTATATTATGAATTAAACTTTAATCTCAAATTAATAATACCCAATCCCCTGTTGCAAATGGCCACTCTTCCTATGTGTGCATGCCATTCATAATTAGTGGTAATACTAATTGTACCTTCATCCCTCCTGTGCCCAAATATATAGTATTATTAAAACTCTGTATTTGGTTGCTTTATGGGTGCGAGAACAGATTTTAGCAGCCCACCCACGTACATGTCTGACTCGGTCATATTTTACCACACAGGTTCTACCACTAGCATGAGTGGACTACCAACTTTACCCCAGTATTGGCTTGTACACATAATCCCCCAACGCGTCACTTCTTTTACTATCCCGAAGGCAGTACATTTCTTTCCTGAATGATGCCCAGATATTGTCTACTTTCTTTTTCTTTAACAAACTCCAAGCCGGCATCAGTGAATTTCTCCTACGTGAACTGCACAAGGGAATCCCAAGCCTCATCTCGCTTTTCTCTTTTAGAATAATCTGTTCTACGAATTATTCACAGAGCCGGCAGTACTCCTCTAAAAACTTTAAAAAAAACTCAGGGCTCATGAACGATTTGGATATGGAAGCTGACAGTTTCTCTGACTATTATTATTATTATTATTATTAGCACTGCGTCTTACTACCCGTTTGGGTTATACGCACTTACGCTAAAGTGTAATGGTAGGGTGATTGTGAGATGAAATGAAGGACCTACAGTTTAACGTGGAATCCGAACTCAGATAAATCTGTGCCGGGACCGAGGATTGAACCCCGGACGCCAGCATAGAAGTCTGACACCTTACCCCTAGACCGCCATGTCACCGACCTCTGACTAGTAAAATCACATGGTCTGCAATGTGGGTACAAGAGCTTGGCTTGTATCCTCCACACTCATACAAATCAATAGCGAGCAAGTGGCGAACCGAGCCAAACTCGGCTTGTCTGATGCCAACCCCTGCTCATAACACCCCACCCACCTATGAACTTAGGTAATTTAAAACCAAGCCCAGCTGGACTTGCAAGCCAGACTTGTACGTGGATGGGTCGCTTTTCTCCTACTCCATTGTATCAGCCCGCAATCGAGCCATATTAACCGAGAGGTCGCTGCTGGTTGGCGAAGATAGTGCCAACTTCTGTGGCTAGCACAATGAAGTCTCTGGCCCCTAATCTCAGTTTTCAAGACCGGAGCCTCTACTTTTTCATTCAAGTATCTCTTCATGAAGCTGAGTTGACCTCATTCCAGACCCACTGCTTTGCAGAAAATTTGCAAGCACTGGGGATTGAACCTGGGATTAATGGATCTGTAGCCAGTCTCTCTTGACCACTAGGTCAGAGCCAGTTTTAAAGACTCCAAAATTATTGCCTTGTCTCTTTTTGTTTGTCTTCATCACTTTTATACATAGGACCTAAAATAGTATACTAACTTGTGAATAGACTACTATAATATTTTCAGCAACTTTCTCAATAATATTAAATATAGGAGTGTAAAAACCACTCCTGAACATGGGAACATGGCTGTGTGCACCTATACTCTATCTAGGAATCGTCCGTCCCATGCACAGTGTATCATTCTGCACCACATGGTTTAGCAGGGTGTTTAACAGTCATAAAAGTTACTTTAAAAACTCATTAAATGCAATTTTGTAGTAAGTCATTAAAAAGTCATAAAATCATGCATTTTTTGTGAGCCAAGCTCATTTTGCAGGTAAAATTAGTATTTTTTTTAAATACTTTGCTCAAAATATGTGTAAATTTACAACTACTTCTCATTGATGAAATAGGCCTAATTTAGAAAATCTTATGAATCAGAATTTATGAAATTTTAGATAAATTTAAGATAAAAATCCTAGGCTGAGGGGAGAGAGCTTTTTTGGAGTACTTTTTGGTCATGAATATTTTTGTATGGGTCATGAAAATTTAAGGAAATATGGTTTTCATAATTTTGTAGATGCCTTGTTTAAGGCAGAGTCTGTGATGAACGTGCGAATCTATCGGTTCTTAAAGTTTATAATTGAGATAGTTGGCAGCGACTCTGGGTCAACTTTTTGCAGTCACTCTTATAAGATTAAATTTAAGTTGTGGATTAACTTTGGATATGTAGGGCTATACAACTGTATCTACATACAATTTTATGTTAATGTTTGAATATATGGACATTATTATGACAGGGTTCCTGTTTTTATAAAAAAAAAGTGTTTGAAGTTTCTAAAAAAAATAGTCTTAAATTGTAAATTTTCATTAAAATCTCAAAATATCTGAACTTTCGCTGGTACTTTATATAATACTACAGAATCTGTGATTTGATACAAGTGAGAAAGTTAACTTAGATGATTTTTCAAGCTGGGTATGATGACTGATTATAGTTTTATTGGGTAGGACACTGTTTTTTACAATAAAATAAACAACATTGCTACCCGCTTCAGTGTGCACATGATCTAAAGTGTCACTCTCACAATAGACTAGACTGCCAATGATAAGGAAATCAAGTTTCATATCTTGGGGCGTGGGTGTACTTATGATGCTTTTCCCTAAATAATTTTCTAATTGCTATCTACACAAATGCGGGTACATTTCCTATACATTTAACCCACCTCAACCTTAACACCTTAGCTTAATTATTACATAGGCATATAACCCAAATGAGTACTAGGATGCGATGCTAAAAAAAATTCTTTTCTTAATTACATGTATATATGTCATCTTTATTTTCAGCTTCTTTGTTGCTCCGGAGGAAAATCCCATGCACAGGACATTTCATGACCCCCAGGCGGTTATGGATACAAACCATCCCAACCCAGGTGAATATGAAATTGAGGGTTCACCGAAAAGCTGTTTTTTCCAAGTATTTGTGTGTTTTCTGCACAACGTCATATAAGGAAAGGTTGAGGAAAAGAGGAGCTAAGGAAGGAAGAGGATTAAAATATTGGATGACATGAAGGGAAGAAGAAAATTCTGGGAACTGAAGGAGGAGACAAGAGGACAGGGCCGCATTGGCGGTCTGTTCACTGACAAAAGGAATGGACCTGTTGTGAGACAGAACACCTAATAATATTAATTATTCTGTGTGTGAGCTTTTAATGCCTTTGAACCCTTGACTATATTGAACTTAAGAGACAACTCATATCCTGCTAAATAAACTTCCACTTTAACCTGGAATTGAACACAGTTCCTTGTCAAATTCTTCTTTGCAGGTTGTCTAGGCCATTTATTAATATTAGTAACACCTTTAGGTGGATTTCAAGAGAATGCGAGTTAAAGAGCTTTTCTTTTTTTTAAAGTTTAATGATAAGAACTTTTTTTTTGGTCTTTAATAAATCAAATATTGCCTCGAAATATACATTTAGATTAATTTTCTACTCAAAGTGGACAGAATATTATGGCTTGCGGGCTTGCAAAAGATCTAGCACACAAACACTTGTGTTCATAAAATGGACTAATAACTAATCCCGGACTTAACCTCGGGCCTCTAGGTACCTGAACTCGCCACTGACCAGTATAATTGATAAGAAAAAAAAACCTATTATTTCCCACCACAACAAAAGAGTTTACAATTACAACATGTCCCAAACACTTTTTTCTTAAGATGATAAATTATCTAGGTTCCTAGAAAAAAATAATTATTTTGCCTTAAATTATTCTAAAGTTATTTATTCTCACTATCAATGTTTTTCACAACAGAATACACTCCAATAAAATAGTCTTATTTATACTCAATAGCCAGTCCTAGATAACACAAAAGTATCATAGGTTGAATTTACATAATATAAACAACTTTACGTGTTTAAAGCAAAAGGAATTTAATATCCACAGTTATTTTAGTACTGCCAAGAAATGTACTTTTTCTTTGTTAGTGTGTTAGCTAACATCATATGCTGATAAAAAAAATGCACAGTCAATTCAAGTTTTGAATCAATACTTATACCAGAGACGCAGCCATGTTCAAAGAAAAGTTCACACTATTCCTGGACCAAATAGTAATGAGGCAATTAAGCCCTTTACACTTAAACAATTTGTTTCTGGTCCAGGTTCACTTGTCCCCATGGACATGAATTCTATTAGCACATAATATAAATGAAACACTTCATTACATACGGTAATCATTCCAGGTTCATTTTAAGCTTGTGGTAAGCATTGAAATCTTATGGAGCGAAACGGCAGTGTGTCCTCGCCCAGCGGAAAAAAAGAACAAAACCCACCAAAGAACCTTCTCATGCCATCTCTCGAATGAATGTAATGAATGTGATACCAACAGCACGGGCCCTGACTCAATCCTGGTGGACGCGTGTTAGACCACACCCAAGCGCAAGCATCACTGGTCCTTTCAACAATATCAAAAAGGTTGCTGATCCTTGCAGTAGTCTCTTGATCTTTTGAAGTTCTATATAGTTAAATGTAGGGATACACTTGATATAATATGTCATTTTATATGAACGTTGCAGTCAGTCACACGTTAAAAAACAACTATCACAAGTAAAATAATGGAAAACACTAGATAGATTTTTTTTAAATTCTAATACTACGTAAATGTATTTTCATTTAAGTTTTTTTTTACTATACAACTAAAAAAGTATATCAAGTAATTTTTACACTTAAAAATATGCAAGTATTTTAATTTTTTTCGTCGATTATGAGTTTTTTTAAATTTAAAAATGGGCAAAATTCTTTTCAACTTAATCTATTGAGACTTGAGTTTTGTAATCGCGACAGTTTTTGAGTACATCACAACTTGTGAATTGTGGGGAATGCCAGGCCTCCACCATGGTTCGGATTCCACGTTAAACTGTAGGTCCTCCATTTCATCTCACATTCACCCTACCACTACATATTAGCGTAAGTGCGTATAACCCAAATGGGTAGTAAGATGCGGTGCTAATAATAATAATTTGATTACTTGATATGGGCATTGGATCATTTTGATCAGGACTTTTTTTTTATTTAAAAAGTTTCTCAACAAAATACCTGAAACTTTCACCCAAATGGCTGATTATGGATAAATAAATTTTTTAATATGAATATAGATCAGGCACACACACACACACACACACACACACACACACAAATGCGCACACAGACATGCACATGAAATAAAATATTCATGTTAAATAGATTTTAGATTCTTATGTGGTCAAAATGGAATGTTACCGTGGTGTGAAAGCAAAAATGATAAAAGTGAGCCAACAATTTTCAATAGTTTCAGAATATTAATTCCTTGAAAAAAACATTAATTTGTTCTAAATATAAACTCTTAAGATAAAAAAATTACCTGTTCTTTAATAATATTAAAACTAGTTCTCATTATTTTAACCTCTTATCTTAATTGATGAACAGGAAGATAGGCGCTGACCTTTGATGGTAGGGATTGTTAAGGCACAAATTGGGAAACGGGCAAAAATATTACCAATAAACCATGATGAGGGGGCGAGGGGCAAACATACCCTTGCCTATTGAGTTTAATATCTGACCAATCTCACACATGCATATCTTCATTATAATCATTTTCCAGCCTGTGGCTGGATCACTTAAGTAAAATGCCTCTATTTTCCTCTCTTACTCTTCTCTCACTCGAACACTTACGGTTATCTGCTTTCCATCTCTTTCTTGATCTCTCTTGCAATATTTTTCTTATATCATTCTCCTTGGGATCCTTTACTTTTACATCCTCATTACATGACAATACCATCTCAGCCTTGCTTCCTCTACTATCTCATGTACTCTAACATCCTCAATACATGACTATATTATCTCAGCCTCGCTTCCTCTACTATCTCATGTACTCCAACATCCTCAATACATGACTATATTATCTCAGCCTTGCTTCCTCTACTATCTCATGTACTCCCTGTGGCTTGTACACCAACTCTTGCCCAGACATCTTCATTACTAATCTTGTTTTTTCTTGTGAAATCTAGATATGCATGCCCCTCATATACTTTGTTCCCATGGTTTTGTATGCATATATATATATATATACATAGGCAGGCATAACTAGGATTAATATTCTGAAAATTGACATCTGGACACTGGAATCAAACCCGGGACCTTTGGCTTAGTACGCCAATGCTCTAACTACTGAGCTATCCAGGAATCGTCCCGTGCCCAGGGTCATTCTTCACTCATATTTTAAGGCAGAATCTATGATGGACATGCGAAAATCGTCGGCTACAAATATGTGATTGTATTAAGACCACGAGCTATCAGATAACACAGCCACCCCCTACTCGGTAGTTGGCTTAATGCTGCCACTTGTACAATTATTATAATTGTAAGGGATTGCATATTTAAGAATCAAATATCCAAAGCTATTATTTATGCTTTTTAGTGAGGATTACTCCATCTAGAGATCATATTTTGAAAATTGAAACATGACACCTGGACACGGGAATTGAAACCGGGACCTTGGCTAATCACCTTTGGCTTTGATTAGCCAAAAGTCCCAGATTCGATTCTTGTGTCCAGGTGTCATTTTTCAGTTTTCAGAATATGAAATCTAGGTGGAGTAATCCTCACTAAAAAGTATAAATAATAGCTTTGGCTATTTATTTGATTCATAACTAGGATTTATGAATGGGGGGGAAGAGCGGGGAAAGGTCCAAGAGTACTCTACACCAGTAAAAAGGGGAGTTAATTTTTTAGTGTCTAAGTGACGATTTATGATTTTATTAACTAAACGGCTTGCAATTCAGTTAAAACTAAAACCCTGAAACATGATTAGGCTAACACAAAACAAGTTCATTTAAAAACAATTTTGTTTTAT
The DNA here is from genome assembly GCA_902151425.1 of Timema shepardi. Lineage (NCBI taxonomy): Eukaryota > Metazoa > Arthropoda > Insecta > Phasmatodea > Timematidae > Timema > Timema shepardi. Next base: position 70,797 of record CABFVX010002929.1, on the reverse strand, counting down.
TGTAGAACACGAAAGAAACATTGTTTGGTTTAACGGCAAGCTAACTTAAGGACAGTGTCCAATTACAACATTAATTTAGTCTCAATTCCAATCAACGAGGTGATTTTGCCAGTTCATATATGTAGAATTATTTCTGTTGAAATACAAGAAAACCAGTTTTTACAGCTTCATCGTACCGTTATTCATTTCATCAGCCATTAAAAAAGAATACACCACTGATTTACTTTTGAACTTTTGCTACCGAAATCAATCACCTTGGATATAACAAAGACACGACAAACATTACATTACAAGTCTGTTAAACGCAACTGAACACAATACTAAAAAAACAAAGAAGACAACAACGTGCATGCGCAACAACACAAGAGGCTAGAAACAAAACAACAACTACATATGTCTCATCATATTCAAGAACTAAATAATGTCAACAATATAGAACTTTGTCCGGAGAAATGTTTATTTCTCTGTTTTTATTCAACATCACTAGGCCATTCAGCCTTTGCTGCCATGTTGTATTTCTCAAGTAAATTTTTAATCTCTGAAGAGTTGAGAACTGGTTAATTGATGTTTGTTGACACTGGCAAGGTTACTAAGATTTTCAACAATGTACTGATCAATGGAAATATTTCTTCATTGCAGGCAACATAATAGTTCATAGCCTCTCTTGAACTTATTTTCAATTCATTCACTCTTTCATGCCATATGTAAAGTTCACCAATTACCATCATATCACTAAATTGCAAATCTTGCCCTTAAGAATCAACCAGCTTTTTCATTTGTTCCTTCTCAACTTCAGTAATAACCCATTCCTCTGTTTGCATCAGGCACATAACTGCCAATCACTTATTGATGGTTCAAGAATCAAGTTTTGAATTGACTGGCAAAATGAGCCAAAAACTGAAAAATAAATAGATTAAAAAAATTGCAACTCTGAAGTAATCCTCATCAGAATATACTTTTACATTACACCTCTTTATTTGTCTGGTAGATATTCTTGGTGTGACAAGATTTGAACCAAACAATTCAGCAAGTATTATGATTCATAAATAGTTGAAAACTCACTTTCGGTGTTTGTTCTTAGTTTTTGAACCTTTTCCTTGAGCCGGTTTACCATGTTAGTGGCAGCTAGAAGATCCACGGCCTCAAGTTGCAATGCTCGGCAAAGTGATAAGCTCAAAGAGAAAACCTTTCCTAATACCTGTAGAGTAATTAAAAAATATGAATTTTGTATGGCACACAGAAGTTTAACTGCTGGTGATGATGCATCAGTATCTTCCCAAATTATTTATTATTTTACTGTAGTAAAATACAGAACAATTCACAATGCCACATTATATTATGCATAAGTTGAGTGATTACTAATAATGGTTAGGTTTTAAAAAAATGTGTATGTTTTATTTTTTCAAATCAATTGGGGGGGGGGAGTAAAGCCTTAAACACCCCCCTCCTGGTTAAACCATTGTGTGTGTGTGTATCTAATTTAATATGACCTAAATTACATGCACAAAATTATTCTACCTGAGAAAAAAAAATCCAAGCTATCCTCTTTAATCCATACAAATGAACATTTTAACCATCCAAATATAAAACTATGCAATGATTTTTGTACTGACTTTTGAGGCTTGTATTGCCAAAAGCTTATAAATTCTAAATTAGAAACCTTCTTGGACATAGTGATATTGAATTTTTAGGAATGCGATGTGGTGTTGATGTTCCCCCCCGGAGCCCAGGACTTCACCCTGATGTGGCTACTGTCTCGGCTGCGCGCCGGTACGCCAGGGTTGGTCGTCCATGTCAGACATCACGCATCATCTGACAGCTATGGATATTACCTCACAGCTCCTTTCAATGTGTAAGGATCAGAATATTACTAAATTGGTATCAGGAGGGTTTGTCCCGATTCCCTCTTCCTTCAATCATCTTATTAATACTTACTAAACAGTAGCAATTGATTCAATGGCCACATAATTATTAATTCTCAACAATATTTCTTTATTGCCAGAAGAAACAAAAAAAAAAAATATTGGCAGTTTTATCATTTATGTACAGTAGATCCAGCGTTGGAGGGGTGGTGAGTGACTGCTAGCAAAAGTTATCAACTCTCATTTAACCAGGGCTGTAGAGTCGGAGTTGCGGAGTCAGTAAAAAATGTACCAACAACGGCTTAAAACAACTTATAATATTATAATAATATATAGTAGATACATATAATTTTAATTTTCTTCTAGTTTATTCTTTAAGGCCAATATTTGTAATTTGAATCCGACACCTTAGATCACTTGGTAGCGTGTCTGCCAACTGAGCTAAGGGTCCCAGGTTAGATTCCCAACACGGCTGAAAAAATGTATCATTGGTGAAATGTGGGTTTACTCTTCCACGTTGATAAATTAATGGCCGGGGACTGGATGATGTGCCTGTCCTAGTATCAAGTTAGATTAGAAGGCATGTGAAGCTACAACAGGCCTAGCCAGTCGATAGTGGAAAATATATGGCTTGAATAAAAAACAGACCCAGGCCACAGGCTGGAAACAATAATGGATGTAAAAGTAATTTGAATTGACAAATTTATTTTAAAATACATTCACAATGTCAAAGAAGCTTTCCATGAATCTATCTATATTGGAGCATTTTATTGTAGTACATACATTTGTTATTACAAATTAATATAGGCATAATCAGGTTTGTTTATGAAGCAGTTAAAAGTCAAAGGCTCTACAGCTCTTCATGTAACCATTCACCAAATCATATGAGCTGCTGTCATGTTTTACATTCAAAACTTTCACAACTATCTGTTATTAATAATGTTTTTCTTTAGGCATTTTTACGTCAGGTTTTAATGGTTTTATTAATATTTTTCGTTCTTTCATTAAGCTATGAAAAAGCCAATCGTGCAGTAATCTTTAGGGAAGTATTATTATAATTATTTAGTAACCCTTTTTATTGATAATAAAGTATTACTATGCACATAATAATTATTTCCACATTGGTTAGCACTAGTGACGTTCATCAAATGTCTGCAATAACAATCTCCTGCTAGCTGTCATCTACCAATACTCCTATGCTGGATAGGTTATAATTCCCATTTCTTTCTTTTGATGTCTTTCATATTTCTTCTGAAGTTGAATAAATAGATTTGAAAATGAGTGTGAGGAAGAAGAGAGACAAGAAGGTACAGATGTGAAGAATTAATGAACATATGTAGAGAGAAGTTCATATGTATCTTTCAAAGCCCAACCTATAATTTTAGTTCTATTTCTTTCCTTATCACTTACATTACATTATTTTATAGTGTTTCCACGGTTTTCATAATTGTTTTGTTTTAGTTTGATGAAAGCTGCCGAAGAGGTTCACCTGCCTAAATCGTTGCGTCCAGAGTTTGGAGGAGGGTTGAAGGAGTTTGTGCAGCAGGAGATGTCTTGCTTTGAAGGAATCGAAAACGAGCGAGAGTTCTTCACTACCCAAGAGCGACAGTCGATTGTCCTTCACCTGCTGCAGACACTCCGGGCTGGAGCCAAGGACCAACTGGGGGGTGTCAAATTTGTCGAGGGACAAGCAATAGGTGAATAATAGACAATTTATCAAGTAGGTGCTAGATCTTGATAATCACTCAGAGGCTGAGGGGCCAAAACTCAGGTTAAGTGCAAGCAATGTAGGTGGTTTTCCCTCCACAATTAAGTTTTACATGCTATCCTTCCTTTTCTTATTGATAACATTTGGTTAGATTCATCCTCTTATCTCTGTCTTCTTAAATTGTATTGCTGATAACTAATTTAAGCAGGCTAGTGTATTCTAAAAATAATTTAATTAAAAGGAGGGTCTGAAGTTCACTTTTTTAATTTGAAGCGAAATCAAATTGAATAATATGAGATATTCCAAAAATAAAATTGATATAATATCCAAGCAAATTTTCAATGTTGTGAAAAAAAATATACGTTGCATATTTATATATTTTTAGGCATTGAATATCACATTACAAAACATGATTAACATATTGTTCCAAGCTGAAAACTTTAATTTTTATCACAACATGTAATTTCATTATTTTAGATTTTATTCATACAAACATTAATTTTTAGAGAGCAAAATAACAAATTAAACTTAATGGTATTTTAACTTAGTATATTATTACTATAGCCGTGTCTTTATAATGATCGCATACAGAATTATGCTTTTAAACTGGAGTCAAGTTGATGAATATTTGAATCAAAGTCAAAAGTTTTCTAAACTTTGTACACCCCTAATAAAAAAAACAATCTTTATTCTCCAATTGCTGAAAACAAAGTTACACTAGATTTAATCATTTGCATTTTATTTACTATAAATACTTTTCAGAACTAAATACAAATTATTCTTCGATTCACTGTACCTCAATCAACCTTAAAAAAACTGTGTATATTCTTTGACTACCCATACATAATCTTCTACTTCTTAAATTGAACATCCGGTTTTTGTGATCAAGTTAAACTAACCTTAATAATCATCACCATCAACCTTGCCAGCCTGTGGCTGGGTCACTTTTGTAAAATGCCTCCATCTTCCTCTTTCCTTTCATCATTATTGTTCCTTTATTTGCTTCTGTTCTTCTTTTCTCAATTGCACACTTGCTATTATCTGCACCCTCAAATTTTCTTGGTCTCCCTTACGGTCTTTTTTCTACATACCTCACCTTTGTTACTATCCTTGGGATTCTCTCCTTTTCCATCCTCATTACGTGCCCATATCATCTTAGTCTTGCTTCCTCTACTACAGCAGTTCCCAACGTGGGGTAAGTGGCAGGACTTTTGTGGGTAAGCGAAAATATTTGAATAATGGCAGAAAAAGCTAGATATGCCAACAGTGAAAGACAAAAGATCCATCAAGAGCTGTGTAATTAAATCATTGCTATGGCTAGGGTTTTATTATATATTTGTTCTTGAGAAAATGATTTAAATTTCATACATAATGCAATTTTTTATCATTATTTATAAGCTAATTAACTGTGTTAGTTTTTATTGTAACTTTTGCTTTTTTAAGTGTAAACATATACACACTGTTTATTCAACTTATTATTGCATTGTTTTTTTAATCTCATTATTAGCTTATTTATTTTCATTTGCAACAATTAAACCTGAAATAACTACTAATGGATTAACTAAATATTTTGCTAATAATAAGGGCACAATTTATGGAAATAGGCGGCCAAGGGATACGCAAGCGAAAAAAGGTCGGGAACCGCTGCTCTACTATGTCATCGGCTCCCTGCACCCCCTTTCTTTCTAAGATAGCTTCAATCATAATCCTGTTTCTCCTTGTGACAGCTAACATGCTTCTCACAAACTTCTTTCCATGTTCATGTTTCTACTATACATTTTACTAGGGCTACAATGAACGCTCTATTTAACACTTACTTGCACTTAGAGGTGGCTTATATTTTTTTGTTCATATATCTTATAGAATAAATTGAATTTATAAGTTTTCAAAAGATTGTTTTAATAATTTTTCTTGGTTAATTTTAGTGCCGAAGTGTGAGTCAGCTGGAGTGATTTCACAGGTTTTCCCCCTCCATGATTTGCCAGCTTTGAAACGCCTCCAGAAGAAATGGGTTCAAGCCTTCTTCAAACCCCAACCTTTAGGTAAAATATGATATCATACAACAACAAAAAAGTTAATTACTGTATTTAATGTATTACTCTCATCCAAGATCATTTATTGTGATAATCAGAATTAGATGTTTGGTTGCAAACCTGATGTTACTTGAGTTATATCTAGACCTATTGAGGAGAATTTTCTTTAATATGAACCAACTTAGGTTGCTGAATGGAATAAGGCATCACTGTTGCAATAGAATAGTCTGTCAATGATGAAATTGGGAATGAATGAGAAATTGGTGTTAGAATATCAGGCTTTTCTTAAATGATTTTCTACTCTATTGCTCCACACAAATGCGGATATCCCAAACAGATAGATGCAAAAAAAAAAGGATATGTAGGAATTATAGCACAAATAAAAGAAAAAGCGTTCACAAACATTTGTTAGTGTTTTTTTACTTTTATATGTGCTTCATTTTTTACAATTCTATGATAGTTATTTTAATCATACATTAACACATGATTAATGAGCTTTATTTTATACAAATGAGGTGTATTCTGGAAAATATGTACTGTTTGGCTATTAAAAAATAGACACAATTTATTTTTAAACAATTTTATTGTTACAATAAAGGCCAACCTTATATTACTTTTTTCACATAGTTTCCACCAACATTAAGGCATTTTCGTAGTGTGGCAACAATTTCTGAATACCCTTTTCATAAAATGAAACCACCTGCGAAGGTAACCAATGGTGCAGAGTTCTTTTGACGTTGTCATCGACATTGTAGCGCTGACCGGCAATGAACCAGTTTAAATGCAAGAATAAGTGAAAGAAATTTGGCCCTTAGTCTGGGCTGTAGGAGGATGATTCATTGGTTCCCAGTATCAAGATATGATGAGTTCTTGGGTTCGACCAGCAGTTTGTGGTCAAGCATTATTATAAAGCAACACAGCACCGTAATTGAGCATGCCTCACCTTTTGCTTTGGATTGCAAAAAGCAGTTTCTTCAAGGTCTCACAATAGGATGCAGCATTTATGGTAGGGCCTATGGCATGAAATCAATAAGCTAAACCTCCTTCCTGTCCCAAAAATTGATGAACAGTTCTTCTGGTTTGAAATTGTTTGATTGAACTTTTGCTTTTTCGGAAATGTGGTGTAGCTTCCCTCCAAGGTCTGTCTTGATTTTGGCATAATGTGAGACGCTCATGTCTAATCACCATCACCATCATGTGGCTTAGAAAATCATCACCTTCATCACTCTATTGTGTGTAAAAGTCAAAGCATTGCCAAGGGGCTTGTTTTTGTGGGGACCTCAGAGTATTTTGGCACCTGGAATGAGCATAACTTCCTATATTTCAAACAATCTGTCACAATTTCATAAAAAACAGATGTTCCTGATGATGCATGTGTTCATATCCTTCGTTAAAATCTCTAATCCATTTCCTCACCATTCTACTACATTTTTACCGTAAACGTCTTTAGTCTGCCGATGAATTTGGGATGGTTTCACATTTCTTTCTTTCAGAGAACAGATAATCACAGATGGCGGGTCCTTCAATTGTCTTAAACATTTTAAACTTTCAAAACAAAACATAAACAAACACGACTCTCTCTCGTAATGGCGTCTGGGATAAGCTAAAATTTGAGGAAACACAGTGTGCATGTGCACAGTGATGACCAAAGCACTTTGGCGGCCATATTTGGAAATAGTAATTACTTTCCAGAACACCTTGTATTAGTAGAGCCATTAATGATTGGATTTGGAGAAATAAAAAGTTTGATTTCACTATATAAAGTCTGTAAATAAAATATTGGTTTTAGATAATATATAGTAACAAATCAACTTACTTTACTTGGTATGGAAAAATTATACATACATTTTTAAATATCTAAAATATCTAATATAAGAACGTTAAAAAAATATCATATAGCTTTCTAAGGCAGAGTTTTTTTCTCTTCTGAAATAATTGGTCACAAAATGGCCGTTAAAATAGCTGGTTCAGACACATCTTTTACCATCGATCTTTGGTGTAGCTAAATGGTTTTTTTATTGGAATGTTTTTGTTGTATCACATGTAAATGAACAAAATTTACCGTGATTTGCATTTTAAAAGTCATTTAGTCAATTTCGTGAAAGATTTCATCTTGCTTTATTTCACAAGTGTATTATGAATTTAAAAATTCTATATTGAACTTTAAATATGTTTTGATAGACATTTTACTGTTATAAATAAAAGATTTAAAAACACTTATCACAAAATCTTGGCGTGTCTTCATATTGGGAAAATAAGGTTTCAAGACTCCAACAGTATGCACTTTACTAGAACTTCTGGTGGGTGCTGTGAATAAAAATATGAAAAATTTGTTTTCTGAAATCAGTCTTGGGCTATTTTTTTTCAGATGCAATATGTAATTACTTTGGAGTGAAAATTGCCATGTATTTTGCTTGGCTGGGCCACTACACAACAGCGCTAATAATACCAGGGGTGATCGGCCTGATTTTCTGGGTGAGTTAACCCGTGTACACCCCACATTCTCAGTTCATGTACTCAAATTTTGTTTATTCTGATGCGTTAGCTCAGTAGTAAAATAAAATTTAAAAATCGTACCAAGTATTCAACTTTTGAATGCACCAAACTGTTGAACCTTTAAATCCTGCCAAAACTCATATCATTGGTGAATTAATGAGATGGGGTCTAGTGTTTTAAAGATGCCTGATAATCATTATCATTATTATCTTAACTTTTATCACCATTATTATCATTATCATTAACATTATTATTATAATGACGCGACACAACAACACTCAACAACAATGGCACAAAGTACGATGACAGTGACGTGACACACCTACAACAATGAAGTGGCATGAAAACGACACCCTCATAAATAGTATATTAGCTCTTAAAAATATTTCAATTAAAAAAAAATTACCCGCCTAAGTGGCCAAACGATCTAATGCGTCACTCTCTTGTTAAATTGACCGACTGAAGACAAAATCATGGTTAACATCCTGTTTGGGTGTACTGAGGGTGTTTTCCCTAGATGTTTCTCACTCTCTTTCCATGAAAATGTGGGTAGATTACCTCTAAAATTTTTCCTTCCCTATCCTGATTTTAGAGAAATTATAATTTATTTGTATAAACTAAAACGATAGTAAGATGTGGTGATGAAAAAAATTATTTTGTTCTTGTTGTTGGACTCATATCTTGCATTTTCTCAAAGGTAAAAGGTCTCATCCCTGCTTTTAACAAGTCTTCACCCTATAGCTTTATTTTAAAGGCCAGCCTATAGAAAAATTTAATGAACATTTCTTTTTGGCGGCAGATCGGGTTTTGTGGGGGGGACCAAGCCACTGAGGACGTGGGTTTTGTCCTGTTCTCCTTCTTCAATGTGCTTTGGGCCAGTATCTACGTAGAGGCATGGAAGAGGTACAGCGCTGAGCTGGCATACCGTTGGGGGACCCTGGATCAGAGGGATGAACTTTTGGTGGAGCCGCGATCTTTCTTCACAGTGGGTGCTCTTTACATCTCACTAACAGTTAGGCACGGTTGAGCTGCTTCATATATATATCTTTAACTCTGGCCATGTCATCAAAGCGTGCTGACTCTCCCCTAATAATCCCCCCACTCACCCTTGCAAGAATAAATTTAGTTTTGAAAACTTTGGGGTGACCTTATAACACTTAGGTAATTAATTAATCATTGTCAGAAACAAACATCAACTTTGCTTCAAAACAAATATCGGCTTCAAAGCTTTGCCAATAAAAATATTGGCATCTAAAATACTTAATTTATGATTATTTACTGCAATTCTGAGCTTTTTTTGTGCATTACAAATTAATATTCATTTTAGAAAAAATCTGAAGTAACTGAAATAAATGTTTTGATAATAACTTGCCTTAACAGGTTAAAACAAAATATTACAATTATGCTATAAAACATTTTATAAGTAATTTGACTGTATAAAGTAATATAAATAGCCACAATATAATTTTCCAATCATAAGACAACTAGAAAATATTATTCAAACTTCGATTCAGCTTCAAGAATATCTCGTATATTAGTTTTGAATTGAAATATTGAACTTCGCACACTCATACAAAGTGGGATATATAGTATAATATACAGTAGCCCTATGACTTCTTTGGTACTGACTGAAAGCTTTGAAAAGTTACCAGACCAAATTATATATCCCTACGTTGAACCATTTGGCCTGCAAAAACATGTGTTTAGCAGCTGTCACTTTTGACAGTCAAAATTTAGGTCTATACAAGAAACATAATATGACAGTTTTATTTTTATTTTTTATTTATTGTTGACCTTGATATGTTGATGTTAGGCCTAGGACAGGTTATTAATTTTTTTCTACAATACTAAACATTTTAAAAATCTTAGTATTTAATCCCATATTAGTTTTTATTATTATTATTAAATTATTTTTACTAATCAATTTTTTTAAATCTATAAATAATTATTTGTTGATATTATTATTACTAACATTATAAATGTGAAAAATTCTGAACGTGAAGCATGACACAGAGAAAAAAAACACTGTCATAAACCTTTTTAACACTATTACAACAAATAAGTCATTCGTTATGAACTGGCTTGTACCTTTTAAGTGTTATCCAACGGGGTTTCAAAAAATTTGTCTACATCATCATACTTGTCGTCCTCCCCTTCATCGTCTTCAACCGGGTTAATGACGATAGGTGGGTGGGATAGAATAAAAAATACACTGTAGGGCCTACTGACAAATCAAAAGCTATCCTAATTTAAAATATCTATTTTACAGTTATAACTAGGTCTCTAATAAAATTACAATAACAATAATTTAACTTGAAGTTTTAGCTTAGTATTTATTCAAACAACACTGGAGAAAGACTCGTTAGTATTTTTTATTACACTTATTACACAGATTTTTTCGGAATACTATAAAATTCCTAAAACTTGAGGTTTACCCTAGAAGAGCTTGTTAAAAGTAGCCTTAGATTCAAATAACAAATATGGCCACTGAATAGAAGCTATGCTGCCAGTTGGTAACATAGTCAAACTTGTTGCCGGTTGGACAGCGAATGGTATTAATACTCGTGTTGACAAAATTTAAACTTTATTATTTCACAAAGATTTTGTATGTCTTTTCCTCTTTATTATTACAAACCATTTATTTATGTTAAAGATATGTGAGGCCAGTTATAAAAATATAAATAACTGAATATAATACCATTAAATGTAAAATTTCATGCTATTTTTAACCTGTAATTGGCACAAGAGTTAAAAGAAAAATTAGAATGAATTTACTATACTTTAAAAAAAATTTGGTTATGGAAAATACAATTCTACTGTGATCCTCAGGGAAGTATTGTTAAAAGTGATTGATACTATTTTTTTAGTGATAATAATAGTAATACTTAGCAAATAATAATTATTTCCAAATATGTTGAGAAAAGTTACTTTAAGACAATGTTGGCATTAATGATACCATCTGTTAGCTTTTGATAGCTGTCATGTAAAACCAAAGAAGTGCTAAGTTTACTGTATTAGCAGAAGTATACAGAGTATTGAATTGTGGGGTTACCCTTGGAAATACTTTGCTTTTCTTCAAATAGGCATAAAAAAATCTTATTTTAGTCCTTGCCACCCATTTTTAATAACTAAATAAAAAATAAAAATTCCGGCTTTGAGGTGCCCATGTCGAATACAAGAACTACTAATTTCTAAATATGGTTTAAATTAGGAGGGATAGCCAGCACACTTACCTAGGTGATACTGGAGTAGAAAGTGTTTAGATATAACACTAAATCACACACAAACACATTTTTAAGGACAAGCTTTCACTGTCACAAACAACTTCATCAGGTAAGGAGAGTAGAATGATGCTTTTGGTTGAACTGTAAGGTTGACTGTCCACAGCTGACTGTTTTTCAGTTATGACATCACTGTATAGATAGCAGCACTATTGTAGCGTGTCAACCAAATGGTTGAACAGCTACAAGAAAAATATTTAATATTTTTGGGATTTTATGCGAGACAGAAATTAAATCAGCATATCTAATTTAATCTGTTTCTAAAGTTATATCTTCTGATCTACGAAAGTTACCTATCGTCTAACCTCCTAACACGTGGTTGATCAAATATATTGTCTTTTGATAATTACAGTGTTAAATATCAAAGAAGAAGGCTAATATTATTGTGTTTATGAACTAAGGACTTTAACACTTCGCTTTTCCTGGTGGATAATAATTCATAAACGGGCGTTCTACAGCCACGTGGTGTACACACACGAAAAAATGTTAAAAAATATGTCTATATCCTTATTTATCATAAACACAATAGTAGATATTAAATAAGTGAAATTAATACAGATATATTATGATATAATATATTTATGAACAAGCTCACCCCAGCCAGATGTCTGCAGATATCATTCTTTTAAAAAACACGAGGTTTTCAACCATGGCCGACCGTACACGTGCGCGCTGGTTGAACTCAGCTGGAGAAGAGACCGGAGGTCAAGATTCGACGCCTACACCTGTTGTGCACACAGAGATACTGGTGGTCATTTGAAGAACCTTTAAATATGTTCTTTTGTTTTTCTTTTCTCCCCACGTTTATTCTCCTTTATTTCTGTCTGTTCTTACATTATTATTTTCCAGTTCTTTTTCGCCTTGTCCTAGCCAGGGTTGGTATATATATATATATGGGCCATCCAGAGATAGCATTTCGTAGAATAATTCCACGACGAGTCGAGACTACAAGGAGTATTCGCCGCCCGGCGCCAACACTATAGACCATGGAGACTGCGGCGTCAGATTCGTAAAATAATTTCACTGCGAGTCGAGACAACAAGAAATATTCGCCGCCCAGCGCCTACACTATAGACCATGCAGACTGCGGCGTCAGATTCGTAGAAAGGTTCCACCGTGAGTCAAGACTACACGGAGTATTCGCCGCCCGGCGCCGTCACGAAGGACCATGGCGACTGCGGCGTCAGATTCGCTACCTTCAGCCGTGACAACGGGATAAGGGGTCGCCCTACTCAATTCACCGTGGACATGGACGACGCGTTCAGCTGTACTGGTATCCTGTCGTCGTGGCCAAGTCCTTGCTACTAGGACTTTTGTAAAGTAATGTAACTTATTCATCCTTCTTCTTATATGTCTTTTATTTCATGAGAAGACTCGTTTGGTTTCTAGAAGAATAGTTTTGTTTAGGTTTACTAAATTTGGTATGTCTAACTTGAGCATAGATGTTTGCTAAGATTATTTATGTGTCACATGGCACTGTTCTTACATTAAAGCCTCTGGCTAAGAATGTTAGTGTTGAGACAGATGTTTGCTAAGATTATTTATGTGTCACATGGCACTGTTCTTACATTAAGAATGTTAGTGTAGAGACTTAGTCTGAGTCACGAGTTCGTTACTCTCTTGTTCCGAATTTAGTCATGACGTCCTAAACGTCATGAACATTAGTTTTTTATATTGGGGGCTACTACCAGGATGTCTGTTTACTTTAAAAACAAGTTTAGAACTTTATGTAAATGTAGTTGAAAACTGTGAATTAGATGAGTATTGGCTTGATGGCGCTACCCAAGGAAATTGCCTTAGATTCTTTGTGGGGTCCGCACTAATTATTCTATTTTTATATTAGCCTATGATTAGATTTTGATTTAGCATAGAAATTTATAGTTGTCAATGTACTATATTATGCTGGCAGTACCATAGGGGAATAAGACCAGCAGTAGTACTTTTGTGACACCTGTTTCCTAGCCTCCAATCAGCTGGAGATATCAGCTGTGTATTCATCATGTTTTATGGATACCTATTAATAACAAAATCTACCGAGACTGTGTAAATGTTACATTCTTTATTTGCTCTTTGCTATTTGTTCAATCTTGTGAAACCTGTATTTATGACAATTTATCTTTTGTTTGCCATAATAAATATTTGTGTAATGTGTTAAAATGACTCTGTGTTTCTATATGTATTATAAAAACCCAGTAGGGAAGTTTCCTTCACTATGAATAATGTTATATTGAATGTAATCACTATATAGATAGCAGCACTATGAATAATGTTATATTGAATCTAATAATAAGGGTGCTGGTAGGAAGGAGAGAAATTATCTAAGGTCGAGGTTAGGGGCTTGTCTGGATTTGATGATATATTGATGGGCCAGTTCCCATATCCTTAGTTGTGAAGGGTTGCATATTGCTTTGCTCAGAGATTTGACCACCTTGGTTGTATAACCGTTATTAAAGTCACGATTATGGGTTTCGGCATGTGCTGCTACAGCCTTCTCTTTATTTTTCATTTTTGTGTCATGTCGATGACACAAAAATGTTTTAAAACAGGTTTCCCCATACTGCAATCCTCCACCACTACACAACTTGTCTTCAAGGAACCTCCAAAAGTAGCCTATAAACAACCAGCCAATCTACGCAACTTACTTGTAAAACCCAAACTGCCGGGCCCCACTATTCAACCCGAACCCAAACAAATATCAGGTTCCTTTCCCCCTGCAAAACCTGCCCAATACATAAACCAACAAATTCATTCTCCAGCAACATAACTAAAATAAATTATCCTATAAAAGGCCATCATACTTGTGATTCTGAAAACCTCATTTACCAACTGGAATGCAACCAGTGTCAAGCACAGTACATTGGTCTCCACAACAGAAACATTAAGAAAGGGAATGAATGGTCATCAACATAACACAAAAATGAAAAATAAAGAGAAGCCTGCAGCAGCACATGCCGAAACCCATAATCGTGACTTTAATAACTGTTACACAACCAAGGTGGTCAAATCCCTGAACAAAGCAATACGCAACCCTTCACAACTAAGGATATGGGAACTGGCCCATCAATATATCATCAAATCCAGACAAGCCTCCAACCTCAAACTTAGATAATTCTTCTCCTTCCTACCAGCACACTTATTATTAGATTCAATATAACATTATTCATAGTGCTGCTATCTATACAGTGATGTCATAACTGAATTTCTACTCCAGTATCACCTAGGTAAGTATGCTGGCTATCCCTCCTAATTTAAACCATGATTTAGCCTAGTGCTCTATACCACATAATTTCTAAATATATAAGACCTCTGCGCACAGTAGATATCACGAAAAGCTCAAGACAGACAAACAAACTCTTCATTTTATTAATATAGATTCTAACTTTGAATCGGCTTTGAGGATATTCCAAATAATTTCAAATCGAAGTAGACTTTGTACACCCCTTATACTTATGTTATTTATTCAATAAACTTTTACCACTCAAATAGATTTTGTGGAATGAGCCCCATGTGAACAGCCAAATGATGCTCAGTTTTTGCCCTAGGGCACCTTGGAGGTGAGCCCAGTCACCGGACGTTTGGAGCCCACATACCCTGCCTGGAAAAGGAACGTGTTCCGCTACTTTGTCAGTGTGCCAATAATCTTCCTCTGTCTGCTGACGGTGTTTGTCATCATGATATACACTCTGCAGCTTCAGGTAAACTATAAATTAGATATTTATCGAATCCACCATTTTATGAATAGAAATCTTCATTTTAACTGAATCCTGAATCCGAATCTTTTAGAAAAATTATTAACATATAATGGTGTGCAATACGCAACCCTTAAAAAACTTCGGTTTCCCTTTGAATGTTTGTTTACTTCAATTTCAATTCAAAAATAAAATTCCAGTTTCAACCATTAACAATCATAAAAAATAAAAAAATAAAAATCTTTCTTTTTTGCTGTTATTTCTATCATACATTAGTAGAGATGGGTCACTTGAATCTTCGAATCCAGTGAATCCTAACAAGTATTCAAGATTTGAGGATTCAGTCTTTTATTGGATTCGAGTCGAATCTTACACCTGATAAACAAAGCATAATATTTTGAATTCAAAAATTAATTATTTAGGGCTACTTGAAAAGCACAACTTAATCCGTAATCATTATTTTACCGAACAAAAGAGATAAGCATAAATAAAATCATTATTTAAAAAAAAAGATAGAGTGATTAAATAAAAATGACTTAATTCTTACCACCCAACTGGTTTCCATTATCTACAACTATAAAAAGAACCCTAATGTATTTCATACAACCCTTAAGTTAGATATTTTGTTGGGTTTCATGAAAAATAAATACTGTCAACAGTTAGACACCGATAAAACTGTTTATTTATGCCTACCAGCCTATGTATTGTATATCGATTGTTTAAAATCGATTCAGGTAATTGGAACACTTAGTAAGCACTATCGAGTTTTAAGAATCAAATAATGACTTGTTAATTCTTCTAATTCATAATTGGTTTTAAAATTTATTTCAACTAAGATTAAAAAAAAAAAATTATTGAAGTAGTTGTAAAAACATTCAAACATAGTCCTGCCTAATAAAATGGAAATAAACATATTGCAAGAGTCGAAAATATGTTTGTGTTTTAAATAGAATGTATTCTCAAAAATTGATATATTGCAAGAATTGAATATATTTTTTGTTTTCTATGCAAAGCTAGATAATAGATATAAAAGAAAATAATAATAAAACATAGTTAGGCATTACTTAGCTCACTATTTCCAATGTATGATTAATTGTTAAGCATGTTTTAGGTTTTTTTAAAAATCTGTATTTTTATTTTTGCTTTCTTATTCAAATAAAATATAATATTTCAACAATGATTAAAATTAACCAAAAGCTAACTAGGCCTAATCGGTTTGTTTATTTCACATTTTTTTTTTAGAAACTTAACTCATTCTATTAACACTTTAAAAAATAGTGAAAAGAGGTTTTCCTTATAGAGATAAAATAACTAAAAGACACTCAAATTTAGATTGAATTGATTTTTAAACAATAATATGAATCTAGATTGTTTAATTTTGCTAGACTTTAACCAGTATTTTGTGAGGGGTGGTTGGGATTGATTAGAATTGAAAACATGATTGAAATAAATCTTAATTTACAGTTTAGGCCTATATTGTGTGATATAGGTCTATTTGAAAATCATTGAAATTTCTAACAATTTGCTAGGATTCGGATTCAAGATTCGAAAATAAAATAAAATAAAATTCGGATTCGAGAAATAGTGGATTTGACCCATCTCTATAAATTAGTTTTCACATAAGAAAATCTAAAATGGTTAAATTTGAGTTTGTGAGTCAATGCATTGCGTAGTTACCCAGGGCAATGCTTTTCTTTGTTTCAAACAAACAGAAAGAAAAATCTCTTAATTTACTTTCTTTCAGCACAGTTTTTAATACATTGAAACTTTTTTTTTAAATATAAAATTCTAGCCTTGAGGGGAACATATTTCAGACCGCTGCATGTGTTAGATATCGCGCAACACTCATGACAGACATACAAACTCTTTAATTTAGTAATATAGATTGTGTCTTAAAGTGATGTAAATATACACAACACAGATCTTTGATTCTACTTTGAGAATATTTAATATATTCAATTCAACTTCTTTTCCAATTAAAATAATAATTGTACTGTGTTTGTTTATGGAAAAGTCATGGTATTTAAAAAATCCCTTTTTGGTTGATCACTCTTAAAAATGAAACATCCTGTTAACTTGTTTTCAGGAATGGTGGGATACACTACTTACTGAGCGAGGATATTCCTTCTATCTCAGTTATTTGCCCAAGATACTTCTGGCCGTGGTCATTGCCTTGATGGATGAAGCTTATTATAAAGTGGCCTGTTGGCTCAACGACAGAGGTGGGTAGATTTTTAGCATTGTGTCTTAGTACCTTTTCAGGTTACGGCTCTGTACTAACTACTCTAATATGTTAGAGATTAAGAAGATTGAATTTAAAGGAAGTGTGCCTACATTTGTGTGGAGGTAGAGGGGAAATCATATAGGAAAAATCTCCCTCAGTACACCCGGCCGGGTTAAAACCTAAATCTCCTCATCATCGGCAGCCTAGTCTATTGTGAAAGTGACGCTTTAGACCATGTGGCCATCAGAGCGGGTTTGTCAGTATAAATTGTTGTGTTGCCTTGACTTGTTATGTTTATTGTTCACTTAATGTTCTATAAGAATGCCTGCAAAGTGAAAAATATGAAAAATGGTAGTAAAATAGTTTATTTGGTAGCGTCTCTTAAACATATATTCCTCATCTTGAAAGATAAAATTTTGATCGTGTCTAGGAAGCTAAATCTCCTTCTTGGAGTAATCCTCATCTACAGAGTCTGTAAGCTCTGTGTCTGTGAAGTCTTTAAGTCCTTATTGGTGCTTAAAAATAGAAATCGTGTCTACACAGTCCATATCCTTAACTATGTGTCTGTGCCAACCAATAAGAAAGTCGAAGACTACATCTAAAGAAAACTGTCTAGAGCAAGATGCAAACATACCTGATGTGTTAAGCAGAAGTTTTTAAGATTGCTAATCGCCCATAGCTTCCTCCAAATGTATAACTTCATTTAAAGTCCGTTCACCATAGGAATTGTTTTCTGAAAGACCTTTTCCCCTACCAGAAATCTATTATATAGTAGAATATTGGTAGGAAAAAAGACCTTTCAGAGAGTTAATTCCACCGTGAATGGAGTATAGTATTGGTTTCCATAGCACTTATTATTTGTTTTGCGGTCATTGGTGCTTTCATTTTGATGCGCTCACAAGTATATACTTTACTGTGTTTGGTAGTCCTTAGAAAGTTAAGTTGAGTCAACTTTTAGTGAATGGTAAGGCCTATGAACTCAAGGATCAGGACTTTGTAAACAGTGAATTCTGTTAATATGGAGTCAATCTCTTAAGGACCACCTTACACCTTATGGGTACAAAGTCTGTGGACGGGGCTTTTTGGAATTTACCTCTAGGTTAAATTATGATTTATATTAGGAGGAATAGCCAGCACACTTACCTGAATGTTGTTGGAGTAGAACTTGTTTGCATAAAACGTTAATAAAACACTCCTTTTTAAAGACAAGCATTTACTCTCACGGGCAACTTCTTCAGGTCAAGAGAGTAGACTGATGCTCTTGGGTGGACCACAAGGTTGACTGTCAACAGCTGATGGTTTTTTAATTAATATGAGTCCACTTTCATGATGACTAATTAACTGTTGGGAGACTAGGTTTTATGACACTTCTAGAATTAAATTAGTTTATAAGTTTTTTAACATCCATTACTATTTCCAGCTTGTGGCGTTGGTCACTTTTTTTTATTCAAGTCATATATTTTCCACTACCGAATTTCTGGCCTGTCATAACTTCAGATGCTAAATAATCTAATTTAAGTTTAGGACAGGCACAACATCCAGTCCCTGGTTGTTAATTTATCACTGTGAAAGGGTAACCCCACATTTCAACAATGATACATTTTTTAGCCATACCAGGAATCGATCCTGGGACCCTTAGCTCAGTTGACAGACACACTACCTACTGAGCTAAGGTGTTGGATCTTTACTTTCACTCTTACTTTTATTCGAGTGCAAATAGCTTTTAACTCATTTTGTAGGCCTAATGCTTTTGTTTGTGTAAATGTACACTAATTTTTTTAAGGGTGTATCAAGTTTTAAAATGTTTGACTTTTCTTCAAATATTTATCATCTTTGACTTGAAAATGAAATATCAGATTCGACAAATTACAAAGCTCTGATAATACAAATATTCAAAGTTAAAACACACATTTATGTTCAATCTTCATTATTTGGGGACAAAAATCTAAAATAATTACCATATTTACCTGAATCCAAGACGACTATGAATTTAAGACACCCCTAGATTTTCATTGGTTCTGGATATACTTTTAAAAAGTGGTATTTATTTTATCAGGAATGAAGAAAAGAGGTTTTCCTGGTAGACTTATTTTGTAATGTAACACTTTTTTTTAATCTTTTAATCTTATTTTGAAACTGATCTAGGAACATCTAATCCAATATAATAATGTACTTGATATTATTCAAAAGTTAGATATTTTGTGGAGTTTCACGAATTAAAACTAAAGTTTGACATCGCTAAAATTGTCTAGTAAACTTTATTTAAAAATTTCTTATTTGTTGAAAATCGATTTGAGGTTTCTCATCAAATCTTACTTCACAAGTGGTAGCTATGTAGGCAAAGTTTTAAGCATTAAATATGTAAAATTTGTATCATTCATAATAAAAAATAAATCTATTTTGATTATTGTAAATGACTGAATTTTTAATATCGTAGCGAAGTAATTGGAAAACTAATCAAAAGCAGCACAACTAAATAAAATTCAATTCAATTATTTAAATCATTTGATTATGCCCATCACTGTCCTCAACCCATTAGATGAGTTAATCGTCTTGAATACTAAGAGTATTATCGAGATTTTTAGCATATGGTATCGATTATTGCAATACCAGTCTATACTATGGGTATTGAGGAATTGAGTATCTTATCGGGCCACAACTATATAGTTATTATTAACAATAACTTAAAAAAACAGCCTTAAAATTCGTGAAAATAACCAAATATCCTGTGATTTGTGTTATACCTTTAAAATCCACGAAAATGAATGAAATCTGTAAAAAAGTACAGCCCTGCACTATTGGATTTATACTAAACAAAGATATAAATGTTACAATCCAATCCTTAGTCTGTGATTTTAAGATGACCCCTAGATTTTGAAGCTACAAATTTGGGGGGAAAACTCTTCCTAGATTCAGATAAATATGGTAAATTACATGTTGTGTTTGTTACTTTTACATGTTTCTATACATCTTTCCTCTATCTTCTTCCATATTCAATAACATTTCATCATAAAGCGAGAAGAGGTTTTACTTATAGAAGAATACATTACATGTTGTGATAATAAATTAATATATCAGCTTAGGATTAGGGCTGTCAAATTCGGTTCCTTGATACCCTCGATTCTTAATGGTATTGAAAGAATCGATAATCAATCTTAATATTACGATTCTTGCTACTTCGATTCTTAGCTCTCAATAAAACTGGCAACTAAACAAAACGGCAGCATTCAAAGTAGGTGATAATTGATTATCTCTCATATTAGTTTACTTGCTGTTTCCCTTAAATGCAGGCAAATTATAAATATACCTTAATGGGAATATAATACGACCCTAACATTTTGAGATGATTTACGTGAAAAATAAATGGTCTCGGATATAATACAACCTGACATTATAGCAATAACAAGAGGTAACAACTTTTAACAACTTTGACACTTAAAAAAAAAATAGTTAAGTGAGACTGTCAGAATATATGAGTCGATTCTAAACTAACAATCGATATATAATATGTAGACTAGAGATGGCAATTTTCTGAAATATATCAATATATCTATCATTAATTGATATATAACAACTTGTATATTGGAAGCTACGATATCCCTATCAAATTAAAATAGCTGCTCTCCTATTTTCTATTATTTTCTTTTGTCACTTTTCAAGTTTGTATGTTTTATTTAACTCTTTGAATAAGACACATTTAATAAAAATATAACAAAAATTGACGTAGCTAGTAAAAATTAAGCAAAACACAGTTTTATTTATTTTAATTCACTAGCTTATCGATATATCGTTGCCAAAACTTCACTAATTTCTGGCAAGCTAACATGCGTAGGATCACTTATGGGAGACAATTTAATATTTTTGTAACGTGTGAAATGTGTTCTTCTTTTCGTTATAAAATCTGCAATTGATTTTGTATTAATTTTGAATTTATTTGAATTCTTGGGTTTGATTTTTAGTTTTAAAGAATCTTAGTGTGTTTAATAAATACTTATAAGATTGTGAGATTAAAGTTTTAAACAGCATGTGTTGTATGATTGAGTTCAAGTTTTGCATTGAGGGGAGAGTAGGGTATCAGGCACATCAGATTTTCTAGTCATTAATACTTGGAAAAATAATGAAAAAGGAAATGTTTAAGAATCGGAATCGATGTTGACCTAAAGAATTGGAATCGAGAATCAGAATTGAGAAAAACCGAGTATTGTGACATCTCTACTTAGGATTAAATACATTATCTTACTCACATTTGCTATATAACCGTTAGTAAATTATATTTAATACCAGAAATTAAATAACCAAGAAACATATTATAAATATGTTTTTTTAAATACTGAAACTTTGATTCAACTTTGGTAATATTCCATTCTATTCGATTTGACCTCGCTTCAAATTGAAATTGCAATTAATTTGCCCTGTATATTGGACAACATTTGAGATGGCTCGCATTGGATCTCCCTAAGTGCCCTAATATGTGGTGGCATTTTTTAATTGTATGACTATCTCTAAACACTTAGCTACTTAGCTACTCATATTCTGGTTATTTGGATGATTATATGAGTTTTTAGAAATAACTGTTTTTCTTAAACATATTCAGGGACTTGGCTTCAAAACAGGTATCTTGCCTGAAAATTTAAGAATCTTTGCTGATAATGGTCACTTATTGCTATTTTGAGTTATTTACATTACAATATTCATATGGAAAAAATCTGATTTGATTTCATTTATAAGTTGTGTTAACAACTTGATTTATCAGAATAAAATTAAATATCACAAACAATTTTGCAATAAAACATTTTTCAAGTAATTTTAGTGTATAAAACTATAAAATATTTTTTTGGGCATAAAATAACTAACAAAACAAATTAAAACTTCTTTGAGAATATCTTATATACTCAATTCCAGCTCTCTTTGAATTGAAATGATGGACTTCACAAACCCCTACACTTAGTATAATCTACAATTTTTTATTCTTCTCGAAACACATATCTATTATTTAACTTTCTAGTTAATAATTTCCTTCTAAACACTTATGTGCACTTTAACAATTGAATCTAGTAGAGCACATATTTTTCTGTAAGAATCTCGAATTAAGTCTGAATACATTGTATTTTACGTTAACATATTTGGAGGGATCGGATGCACGTCTGATCAATTAGATAATTTCCTAGCAAATCTTTGGAATCCACACAGCAATTTGTGGCCTTACTTGTTTGAACCCTTAATTTTAGCATTCTCAAACACAGTCTCTTCATCCACCAATGACAGAAGTAAAGAACGTACCAAAATAAAAGGAGGAGGAGTTGTTTCTCGACTCCAGGTGTTCCAAAAGCTTGACTCATACACGGAAGGAATAGTAAATAAGAATATTCAACAAGTACAAATATGAGAGATCTACTCGGCAAGATGAATAAAATATTGAAATAAGAAATTGGAATAAAATGCATGTTAAGGGGTTGATTTTAAATATAAAAAGGGGAAAAGTGAGTTAACTACGTCATTTCATTTCTAAGTTTTTATAAACTCATTCTTTTCTTTTAAATAGTCTGTTTCCGACATGATTATTAATTTTTAAAGACGAATCTTTCTAAATGTTTATGTTATCATATTATTTTCATACTTTTATTATTTTGTTTCTGCGATACCTATATTACTTTTAAAAATAATACATTTATGTGTGTGCACATTTTTAGAAATACACATGTTTTTTTATGTATCACTATGTCACATGTTAAATCTAGTTAGCAAAAATGTGCAATTGTAACAATTTCCTATCTTTAGTTTCCCCCTTCCCCCTCAAATTGCTGGCACTGATTGTCTTTATAAGAGATTATCTTTTCTCTCTCTTTTTTTTTTCAACCAGAAAACTACAGACTTGACACCAAGTATGAAAACCATCTAATCGTCAAAGTAGCATTGGTTTGTATCAGTCAGATTGCTTGTTGTTATGTAACTCTGTTGCACTTTTATTTTGTTTCTTTTTTTTAATAGGTATTTTGCTAGCAAATTGGTGCCAATTAGTTTAATGTTGTGGTCGTTATGGACAAAACTAATTATGTCCACAAATTTGTCCTTTTTTTTACACAAATACCTCTTTTTTAGCTATAAATCGACACAAAAATAAAATAACAATCAATTATACATTCAATTAAGTGATAAATTGGTGAGGTGTTTTGTTTTTTAAGTTCGTTATTTGATTACACCTCTCTAAACCAGGGTTTCTCAAACAATGAGCCACGGGAGGATTTCAGGTGAGGTACAACAACATTATATCTTTGAATCAATTTTTCTGTTCTGTCATGACTTTAAGCTCTGCTTGACTAAAATAAAATACATTATGTTTTGCTTTGACAATTGAATCAATAAGAATGATTATCCTATTTTCATCTACATAGCTATATGAAAGTGGTTTCTTATCACCGACTGCTATCAAGACTACAGAAGTCAACTGGTAGCTACAAACGATCTTCACCTGTATTTCACACCTATAAATGCTGATGTGAACTGTCTCTGTGATAGGAAAATAGTCCATATACATTATATATTTGTCATGCATAATATCTTAACGCTGTTCCATATTTTCTATAAATAATGTTGATCATCATCATAATGAACTGTTTCATACTGTGGGTGGCCGAGCCAGTTTAGTAAAGTGTCTCCATATTTCTCTATCCTTTCACCAATCTTCATCATTTAATTTCATCCATTCTTCTCCTCTCATATGAACACTTACTGTTATCTGCTCCTCTCATCTCTTTCTTAGGCTCTCTTGCGATATTTTTTCTACATACTTCATCTCCATAATTCTCTTTGGTGGCCTTTCCTTCTCCGTCATCATTACACGCCCATACTATCTGTCTTGCCTCCTCTACTATCTCATGTACTCCATGTACCCCTACTCTTTCTCGGATAACTTTATTCCTAATCTTGTTTCTCCTTGTGACAGCTAACATGCTCCTTACAAACTTCATTCCCATGACCCCCACCTTCCTAGGCTCTCTTACATTCATTGACCATGTTTCTGCTGCATGTGTAACAATTGGTACAAAGTACACCCTGTACAACACTTCTTTACACTTGGAGGGCATTTCTCTTCTCCATAGCAGGCCTCTTATTACACACCTGTAGAGCAACTCTCCCTGCTGTCCTCTTCTCAATAGATCCTCTCTATCCCCACCTTTCACCTCAATCATTCTGCCAAGATAATTTACGCTCTGCAATTTTCTCAGCTCTACTCCACCCACCCTTATAACTTTATTAGGCCTTACCCTCTTCCTTGTCATTACCATCACTAGACTCGCATCAAATGTAAAGTCATTGTAAAAATAATATTTTATGGGTAATTCTTTTAAAGTTTTAACTACATTTTATAATTAACGTTTACAAAAATTATATCAGGAATAATAATAGTTGTAATAAGTCCAAACATTTTATACTTTGTTGTTTGTTTTAATTTCATCGTAAAAGCATCTTAGTAATTTATGTTTATATTGAGGCTTTACAACTACATTTGATATTCAAATGAAGCCTGAGTGCAAAAAGTTTGAGAACTCCTGCTCCAAACAACCAATAATCAGCATTATGGATCCTAAAACAAATTTCCATTTGCCCGCGTTGGTGGGCTGGTTAAGATATCAACTCTTTCTGATTCGTTTCTTGTGGGAGAGGTACAAATTCAAATCCTGGCCGGGTGTACTGAGGGAGTTTTTTTCTTTAAATGTGTCTCTTCCCCATCCATTCACAGAAGGTATATTTCCTCCATATTCTAAATTACTTCTCACCTATACCTATTTAGTATAAATGTGGATAACCTGGATGTGGGACTATTAAGAACGATTGCCATCCCGCTTTGATGGCTTTATGGTCTAAGACACTACTCTCTTAATAGACTAGACTGCCAATGACGAGGAGATCGGAGTTTGATCCCGGTCGGGTGTAGTGGGGGTGATTTTTTCTAAATGGTTTTCCACTCTCCATGTAAATGTGGGTACACTTCTTTTAAATTAAACTTTCCTAATCCCTAATACATTAGCATAATTAGTATATAGACGTAGAGCCCGAACGGGTAGTAAGACATTTAAGGAAATAAAAAGTGTCAAGTGAGACTAGAGGATGTTGGGGAATATGAGATAGTATTATTATTAGAACCGCGTCTTACTACCCGTTCAGGTTATACACACTTACGCTAATGTGTGATGGTAGGGTGATTGTGAGATGAAATGGAGGACCTACTGAGGACCTACAGTTTAACGTGGAATCCAAACCACGGTGGAGGCCTGGCATTCCCCACATTCACAAGATGTCTTGTCAGAGGTGAAGCAAGGGTTTGGTAATCAGATTTATCTGTGCCGGGACCGAGGATTGAACCCCGGCTGCCAGCACTGAAGTCCGACACCTTACCCCTAGACCGCCAGGTCACCCTAATGAGATAGTAGAGCAAGCAAAGTTCATAAGAAAGAATCACAAAGAGAATGTTGGAGATAGAGTATGTTGGGAAACGACCGCGAGGAAGACCAAGAAAGAGATGGGAGGAGCAGATAGCAGTCAAGTGTACAAGGGAGAGGAGAATAACGGACGAGAGTAAGGGAGGAAGAATGATGGAAGGATAGAGGGAAATGGAGGTATTTTACTAAACTGACCCGGTCACAGGCTGGAAACGGTTCATGATTATGATGATGCTAGGTTTCAAATCTTTATCTTCTCATCACTTGCAAACTAGACTAAAAGAGCTTGACATTTAGATCACACATGTGTAACAATATTATTGTTTTATATATTACCGAGAGAATATTCAAATTTTACAATTTTTTTCCCCTAATGCCACACATTAAAATTGGCACCATTGGTTCTTGGGCCATTGCTTCTTCTGTGTTTGAATTCCAGCTCTGCCACCACTCCGCTAGTTGAGGGCGGGCTAGCACATTGGTCTTGCATGTACTCGACTTTTATTATTCCATTTTATTTGATTTCGTATTGTATGCAATTTTTTTCGTCGTTTATTTAACTATACAAAAAAGTAGCACAATTTTATTATTTTGTTCTATTAAAACCAAAAAGTATATTTTATTTAAATATCTAGTCACCATTCCTTACATTAGTATTTTGCTTTAATCACTTCATTTAGTGCATCATACTTAAAACAAGTTTAAAGTACTATATTCTGGAAAAATGATTTGTTGGAAGCAAATAGGTAATTTATTTCAATCGAATTTTGAATTAGTTTACTAGCATTACAAATAATTTATCATTCTAAACATTTACCTTAATCAAAAATACAGCAGTACTTTTAACAAACCCACTATTATGTGGTCATTAAATAAATAAACATTTTAAAATATTTGTTGGAATGTTAAACTTAAAATAAGAGTGTATTGAATGTAATTTCATAACCGCAGCTTTGAGGCTGTCTCTACCATGTTTGAATTATTTTTAGCATTCTATTTTTTGTAGGAAAAAATAATATATTTCCTGAAATTAACAGTTCAAAGTTCTAAAGAATACACTGTTTGGGACCTTCCCACAGTATTTGCATTTTTATATAAAAAGATTTCATACATTTGTCAAAATTTTAGGGATTTGTGAGAAAAACTTATAGAAAAATGCTGAATGGGTTGAAACAACCATTAAAATGAGGTGGAAGGTTTCCAACAATATTTGATCCAAACCTATGAATTGTACATACATACATACCTAATTACACCATTCCTTCATGGGGTAGGCAAGAAACCATGCATATAGCTCAAAAAACAACACCGTACTTAATCCACCAGTAATTTACTCCACACTTCTCTATTAATGCAGAGTCCCTTCACTTCAACAACATCCATACCACATTAAACCACCTCTTACATTGCCTACCCCCTTCCTTTTGATCCATACACTCTACCTTCATATATTTGCTTTGTCACTCATTCCATACTTGCCTTCTCAACATTCCCAAACCATCTTAAGAATTGAATTGTAAGCTTCAGAATTCAAAGTAATTTACCTACTAAACATAAATAAAATAAAGTGTAAACGTTAAAAGTGAAATTAAAATTGTTTGGTGCATCCTTAAAATTATTGCCTCCGATGAACATATATTAAAACTATGTAAAAACACTAAACTGTGTGCAAATATAAATAGGACAGTTCTCTTTCTTACATTCACATGTATGATATAAATTGTATCATGTAAGCATGCTATAATATTAAATAAATATGAAAGAACTATAGAAAATGGAGCACAAATACTAAACAAATTAAAAAAATATATATCTACAAACACTTCATTGTAAATTTTTTTTTAGCATAATGTTTTATTGCTTGTTCAGGTTATATGCTTATGTACCAATTACAATAATAGTTTTTTGGGATTAGGAAGGTTCTATTTATAGGAAATGTACCCAAATTTGCTTGTAGGGAGTGTGGACATTTTTTTGGCAAAAAAAACCTCAGTATACCTGATCAAGATTAAAACCTCGATCTCCCCACTATCGACAGTCTAGTCTACTGTGAGAATAGTGCGTTAAACCATGTGGCCACCGGAGCGGGTTGTTTAGATGTTACGTGATATTTTTCTCATGAGTTTTTGTAAATAAGTATTAACGTTTATTACTTTTATTTGTGCGTCATTATTCTACAATTCTACTATATTTTTGTGTAGTGTTTTTTTAAAATAACATACCACAGTAATTAAAAATAAAATAAATGTTCTAATTTGTAAATACTTAAGTTTCAGTTTGTCAACTCTTTCCTGTCACTGTTCTACATCGCGTTTTATCTACAGGACCAAGAAAAGTTAAAAGAGGTTTGTTCAATTAATTATGATTTGATTAACAAACAATTTTAATAATATGCCATTTATAATAACTACAATCACGTTTGGTGGCCAAGTTGTATTAAATATGGACGAAGGTATAGGAAAGACAGATAAGAACAAATAAAATGGAATTAACAAAATTTGACTTTGGTGATGAAACAAGAAACACAACTTACACTGCTGCCACTGCACAAAGAATTAATGGTTGCCACTTTAAGGAAATTGACTCTTAGCACCCAATCCCTCGACCTTGGTTTAGTCCAATTGTAACTCATTACTCATCAGAAAGGAGTGTGAAACACACAACTCAACATCTTAAAAAAGGAAACAAAAAAGAGGAGGAGGAATAGGAAATTTGTAAATAATTGTTCAAATCAATAAAATGAACAGTTTGTTTGTCTGTCATGACCTTTGCGCGATATCTACAACACCCAGAGGCCTGCAATTTTTAAATTACTAGCCTCTGTTTACTAACATGTGCAACTTGAAACTGGAATCTTAAAATCTATATTTGATCTATTTCAATTAATTAAAAATAGTCAAAATAAATGAAATGAAGAAATTATTTTCTGTTGCCAGGAGCAACCATGTGACAGGCAGCGCTATTCTCATCATCATTATCATTATTATTCTACAGTATACAGTATATTGGTGCCTATTTGGCTCATACACATACATTTATTACACTAACGTGATAGGAATGAAGTGTAGCATTGTAACCCAAACTCTAAAATTAGAGGGATTCAAATACATAAAAGAAAAATATACTCTTATGTTATAAAAAAGGGAAAAATAAACAAATAGGAGTGTGCAGCATGAATTATTGTTTTGTCAATGCTGGGTACATATTATGTGCCCAGAGCACGCAACTCAATCCTATATGCAGGAAAAACTACGGTCCTCCTTCAAAGATATATACATCTTGTATGGACAGGATAAAGTTGAAAGCTAAAAAAGGGTGCCTGGATAGTGTATTTTTCTACACCTAAGGATAACGTAGGCTTAAAGATAATATTAAAAAGATTGCAAGTCATAAATATCAAGTTTATTAAATATTTTAATAAAATACATATATATATGTAGATGAAATTTAAATTTGCTTTGTATAGATACAATAACAGCAATGACCTAGGATATGCGCAACTATAAACATTGATATATCCTAAAAAGAAAATAATTTAATACAAGTTTAAATGTATTCATTTAAATACCAAAGAAATATTATGCAAAACAAAAATATATTCAATGTCTTTGAATACACAACATAATGCATCACATTGCAAAACATGAATATTACTATATATAATATTATAAATAATTTCTCTCCAATAAAACATTACCGACTAAAATATGGAATGTACTCTACAAGTTAACTAATTCGAAATTAATTCCATTATATAAATACCAAGCCTATCGCATAACATTACCAATTTTAAATAATATGATATAAAATTATTAATGTGAACTCTCCCAAAATAAATCCTTACTAAATTAATTGTGAAACACACTTGCAAGTTAAATAGTTTAAAGTTAATTCCATATTTATAAATATCAAGTACAACACATAACATTACTAAATTTTGAATGTTCTGACATAAAGTCATTAACGAACTCTCCCAAGTAAATATTTACTAAATTAACCGTGAAACACAACTCACTAGTTAAATAGTTTAAAGTTAATTTCATATTTATAAATATATTAAGTACAACACATCATTACTAAAATTTTGAATGTTCCAACTAATGTTCTGACAAGAACTAAGAATCATACTAGACTTCAATAGTTTATATTTAAAAAAAATGGCCGAAAGAGAATTTTGAAAAGTTACAAGATATTATTACGCTGAAAATGAATTTCTCCTTACATCTCATATATGTCCTTGAAGCCTCTGCTTCGTCTTACTATTTCCACGCTTAGTCCAAGAGTGCCGTCTATCTTCAATGGACGGTCTTTTATATGGTGCACAAACTCGTAGAACAGGAGAGAGGGGATCAGAAGGGTGGGGATCACAGAGTTTAACACAAAGGAAGGGGGGATGTGCGCAACACTGGAAAAGTCTATTTTCTTCTAGAAACGTCTCGTTTTTACTGGCCTCTTCTATTGTTGTCATTGTCTTTGGGCAGCATTGAACAATGTGGCGGTCTCTAGCGGGTGCAGTCAATTCTTGTCTCGGTGCTAGCAGTTGTTCGTGGGCTGTTAATGCGGCCAGATGTGTTGTTATTTGTGGTGCGTTGCCTGGGCGGTGATATTGGGTAAGTGTATTAGTTGTTGTCTTGCCCATTTTATTTAACTTGGAGCATAATTGCTACAGCATTAGCCACAAGCTAACTGCAACAAAACAAACACAACAGACTTACCCGATTGTACCGACTCCACCTGCCGCTGGCTTGACTACACGCACGCCCGGCCCATCGAAACAATCCGCCCGAACAAGACGACCGACCAAGCTATACTGAGAGCCGCACCCATTCAAACCACTCAAAACAACAACAATCCCCCTTGGAAAGAAGATCGCAAGTTCCACTTACATGGCCGTCTAGATGCTCGTAGAATATTCCCCTCCTTGTTCTTGTTCTTAGGTTGCCCCCCAGTCATCCCATCGTTCCGTGTTCTGTGGCCTGTATAAAAGAGTGACCGTATGTGTGTATGTGTGTGTGTGTAGTGCCACTCTGGGACTGGCTTTGATTATCGCTAGTTCAAGCGAAGGCGTCGGATATAAATAATGTAAGCTAAATTTCCTTTTCAGCATAATCTTGTATGTTTTCAAAATTCTCTTTCGGCGTTTAGAAATCATTTAAAAATATTCATGGATTTTAACTTTAATCTTGTACACTTAGTTTTCGTGTCAAAGACTGATGCACTTAAAACTTGGAACTTTTACTAAAATTGAAATAGCCAATGATAATGTTTATATTTCTTTTGCACTTGTATTTATTTCGAAGAGTAATATACTTTAACTTTGAACTTTTACACTTGGTATGTGTGTCAAAGATTGAGGAGCTTAAACTTTGGACTTTAACTAAAGTTGAAATATCTAATGATAATGTTTATATTTATTTTGCACTTGTATTTATTTCGAAGAGTAATATACTTTAACTTTGAACTTTTACACTTGGTATTTGTGTCAAAGATTGATGAGCTTAAACTTTGGACTCTAACTAAAGTTGAAATATCTAATGATAATGTTTATATTTCTTTTGCACTAATATTTTTTTTTGGAGGATAATATACTTTAACTTTGAACCTTTTAACTCAATATTAATGTCAAAGATTGATAGACATAAAACTTGGAACTTTAACTAAAATCAATTGTTGTCCATAATGCCTTTTATAATATTTAATAAACAACTTTTGATGATGAAGTTTGTACTTTACACCCTTTTTACATTCATCCTTAGGTATCACATGGTAACCAAAGTCTGTAAGATGATCTAACCCGAGGTATAGTTACGTGCTGGTTTAATGTTATGTATTGTTGAGGTTGGCCGTGGGGACGAGCCGCAATAGCTCTTTATTGTGTGGGTATTGCTAATGTTTATATCAGTTTTTCTGCAATTTTTTAACTTGCCTAGCACACTCTATCAATTTGCTGCTTTATTGTTTATTTTTATTGTATTTGAACCATCTAACTTAAGCGCTAGGGTAAAAAATATGGTTCAGAAGAAGGTAAAATTTTCGTAACCAAAAATTACAAAAGGGAAAAAAATTAAATTGTGTTTCTACTTTTTGGTTTCCTCTTTTAGGGAGTTGCATTGTACATTATACATTCCCTCCTGATGAGGTCCGATAGAATGAAATCTAAGTCGGAGGATTGGGCAGTAGCGATCGATTATTTTTCAAGAGTATCCATTACCTCTTTGTCCATTGGCAACAATGTAAAGTATAAACTGTGTTCTTGTCTCATTGTAAAAATCATACTGAGTTCACTTCCCTTTATATGTGTGTATCCATCTTTCCTTTACCATCTTCTATAAATAACAGAATCATAAAATTCAAAAATTGGTCAGCTTTGGATTTGGATCTGAAATTTTGCCCAAGTTTAATATCACAGCAGACTTGCCGGGTATGATACGAGTGGTGTGGGCTTTATACTTTGTGAACAGCAACTTGCCGCTCTGCTGATAGCCCGGCAGGTGATAGGGAACCTCAAGGAG
The DNA here is from genome assembly GCA_902151425.1 of Timema shepardi. Classification (NCBI taxonomy): domain Eukaryota; kingdom Metazoa; phylum Arthropoda; class Insecta; order Phasmatodea; family Timematidae; genus Timema; species Timema shepardi. The sequence goes on along the minus strand of CABFVX010002929.1, from coordinate 38,551 downwards.
TCAGCCCTGCCTTACCTGCTGGAGCAGCTGCGACTGGCCAAACTCAGCTTTGACCTATTTGGGGCGCTGAGCCCCACTGAGGCAAAGAAAGAGCTACCTGGGAATCAACAAGAGGATAGTGGACCGGGAGAGGAACAAAACTCGATTGGCGCCAAGCCCGCGGGAAACAGAAATGTCAGTCAGGCCGAGCTAGAGAGTACACTGTTCAAGGTATGACTTATAATGATGATATTTCCTCCATTTGTGTGATCTTAACTGGATAGACTTGAATCCTGTAATGTTAAGAGATCCCAACTGCTCTCAATCTCACTGTTGGTTAGTTGTTATACAAACATACAACAATTTTGAAAAATTAATGATTTGAAAATAAAGCTAATCTCAAACTCACCTTGATTTCACTTGCTAAATGAATAGTGCAGAATTGCATATAACCTGAACATGTAGTAAGACATGGTGCTGTAAAAAATATTAATCACAAACTTGCACTTTGATACATTTTCTGCTTTGTGCCGAATCTTCTAATTTCCCAGTTAATAGGTATATGCAGCTACATGCTTACTCTGTCTTTGTCTATTTTTCAGTACGATGGCACTTTTGAAGATCACCTGGAAATATTCATCCAGCTGGGCTATGTTGTGTTATTTTCCTCTGCATTCCCAATGGCGGCCTTCTGCGCATTTTTGAACAACCTCATTGAAATTCGCAGTGATGCCTTTAAACTGTGCTTCATTTTCCAGCGGCCATTTGGCCAAAGAGTTTCAAGCATTGGAACTTGGCAGGTAAAATTGACGTTAGTTATTTAATTTTGGATCAAAATGCACTAAGAGTTTTTATCTTATCGAAGTGTAAAGTGGTCAGGGTTTTAGGCCCTTGGTTTTCAACTTTCATTTATAAAATTATATTAGTTTTTCCTTTAGTTTACATATTAATACACTCAAGCTACTGAGAGTTCTAAACTGATAAATACCTTGTTCTTTTCCATTCATCTAGGCCTAATTTAATTATCTTTATTACTATCAAATGGTTAATTATAAGAAAGTTTGGGGTTTTATGGTAATTATAAGTTATGTAAATCATAACCAAAGTTGTAAGCAATATATGTTTCAAATTTCAATTCATTAACTTCGTTTTCAGGCCTTTAAATTTATAATCTAATAGTTTTTCATTATTTTAAGTCTTTGTGGGAATATTCGAGTCATCCAAATTTATTACTTTTACTATTCATTTTATGCCTCGTGCAATGTATAAATAGCTTTACCCGGAAGCTGGGAGACGCACCTGCTCTTGCACGTGCCGCTTTTCACGGGAGGGGGAGGTTTTGGCGCGGACTACTGGCCAATCAGTGCATTTGGTTTAGCGTCTGTGTTTTACCTTAGCTGTGAGGAAAGCATCGGACGCGGACCACTAGCCGTTTAGTACGCTAAGAGTTTAGACGCAGACCATTAGCTGACATTAGCCGAGGAGTACTCGAAGTAGCACTAGCCGATAAGCCCGTAAAGAGTTAGGATCACGTACTATTTGTGAACTTATCCTAACGGGTAGAGACAGCATCGAGATGGGGGAAAGTAGAGGGAGACTAGGTGGCTAAATAATATATCTTTCTAAATTAAGCATCTGTGATGATATCATGTAATTTGTTTCTTTAAAATAAACTTCAAATTGAAATGCGACGCTAAATAATAGTCCTATTTTTTTGAGCTGTGTACCTCTACCCCCACCATTAATTAACTAACCCCAAGATGATGATCTACCGATACTGACTGCCGTGGACGAGACAGCGTAAGAAGATGAGGCCTTCATCATATCAGCTGATGGCTGAAACGACTGGGTACAAAAATGGCGCCATAACGTGGGGCTGGTAACCAAAACAACGCAGATGTCGATAGGCGACTAGTTACAAAAATGGCGCATCAACGTGGGACACGAAAGTTGGATAGAGGAACAGCCGAGTCTACGACGCATCACCAGCAGAGCAGATGTGGCAACGCGCACGCGCTAGCAGAAGGAACAGCTGGGGGAACGGTGTGGAACACCCGACGTCATCAAAACGTATCGTAAATTTTTTTAATTAGTGTCTGATAATATTTATATATATTCTTTTTTCATAATATCATTGGTTTGTTTTAAAATTTGGTTTGTAATGTAAAATAAATTCTAGGTAAAATTTAAATTAATACAAAGTAAAATTGCAACCAATATAAAGTGAAATTAACATTTCAAGGTTGGTCATATGTACTGCCGGGTTGTTTGTTGTTGTTATTGTGTTAAATTAATTTTAATTTAAGTATTACGTATTTTGGAAGGGAATATGCGCTGATTGGCTAGGGTTTTACTTATTATCATTGCTTACAACTTTGGTGGGGCCTAGTTTGTAAACATGTTGCCTAAAGTAGTGTTGG
>CABFVX010002929.1:0-33235 GCA_902151425.1 Timema shepardi | reverse complement strand
GCTCATATAGCGGATTTGGCTTTAAGCTTTTAAACTGGTCTTTTTGTGAAATAGAGACTGTGGAAAGCTCATATAGCGGATTTGGCTTTAAGCTTGTAAAGTGTTTTTTTGTGAAATAGAGACTGTGGAAAGCTCATATAGCGGATTTGGCTTTAAGCTTGTAAAGTGTTTTTTTGTGAGATAGAGACTGTGGAATGCTCATATAGTGAATTTGGCCTTAAGCTCTTATCTTATGGAGTCGGTGGATTCATAAGTTAGTTTATATTAGTTAGGAGTGTAAACGTCCACAGTAGCACATAGTTTTGAATTTTCGGAAATATTTATTTTTCATATAAAGAGACATTAATGAAAGAGTAATATTTCTGATTTTTTTTTGTTTATATCTATGCCTAACCTAATTCCTTTCAGGTTGGCTTCCTTCACTATCACATTATATCATTGTACACTGTGTTTTTACACCGTCTTGATAAAAAGTTAAACAAATAGGCGTTTAAATAAGCTAATATTTCACCAAAATATGCTTTAATAACTTAATTTACCCTATATAAAAAATGTAAGAATCATAAACAGTTAGAAATTTGAAGTGTTTTGTATTTTGTTTATTATTCCTTAGTGTAATCATGCATCATGTCTTCCGTTTCATTTCTATTACTCTGCACAGTTGCATATGTGCATTTCATGGGCTCTCACTAGACATGATCTTATTGAGAAATTTATTTCAATTAAATTTTTAATACTTATAAAAGTTTATGCTCATAATTTAAATTAAAAATATGATTAAAATAATATCTCTAGCAACAATGTGGAATTGTAAGTGCTTTTTTTAAAAATATAAAGGTGGTAATTTTGGTAATTTATTTATTGCATTAATTAAGATAAACATTGATTTCAGACAGGTTAACCAACATAATTCCATAATGAAATAGTTACTAAACTAGTGCTAGTTTTGTGGTTAAACATATTAATTAATACGAGTTTTAAATATCTTCTTCAGTTCAAAAACATGCAATATAATATAGTCTTGATATTAAATTTTTAATCTAATAGAAATTATTATTTTAGAAAGGGACCAGGTAAAATTAGTAAAAAGAATCATTCAGTTATTTAGTAATCTATTTAGCTATTTTTATTTTCATTGCTTTGTCATGGCAAAACAAGTATACAACTTCATTCAAGGATAATTCAAGATGGATGACAATGTTGAGTAAATTTATTGGTCAAAAGTATTCTTAAAGCTCTTTTACACTAATAATGTGAAAATCGATATTAATATCAATATTTTATCAAGTAACTTAATGATTTATAAGTGAAAATGTTGATCTCTAAATTAAATAGCCTATTCTTACTATTGTATTTTAAAAAGTGATTATTATGTCAGGGTGTCTACCATCTGGGAAAATCAGGGAAAACGGGAATTAGCCAGGAATTTGAAGTGATCGGGAAAAAACGGGAATAAGTCGGGAATTTGGTAAATCACAATAAAAAATGAAATACAATAATCAGTAAATTATAATGTAATTTTTTTGTTTGTAGCTGTGTAATATATTTTTAATTCCTAGTAAACAATTTAAATTCAAATTTTAAAACTTATTATCATTATTATTAAAAAAAAGATTAATAGAAAAACGAGGGGGGGGAGGGGGGCGATTTAGAAGGATGTGACATTCTTTTTTAGTCAGGAATTTTAGGAAATGATCATTGTTTATTTAAGTATTATTAATTTTTCAAGTATGCAAAGTAAAAAAAAATGACAGAAAAAACTCACCATTAGTTTGAATTAAATTACTATTCTTTCTCAGAGAGACTTTATGGTTTTTTTTTTCCTCGCACTGTCTTACTGCCTGCTTAGGCTATCTAAATTTATATTAATTACTTTAATGTCATATGGAGGGGGAATGTAGAAATTATATAAAATGTGAATGGAATGAGAATGGTGAGCCATTTAGGGGGCGGTGGGGATATCTAAGCACACTGACAGAGATTTGAACTTAAATCACACCCCCTTTGGAAATCCATCCTATTGTGAGCACGATGCTTTAGACCAGGGTGGTCAAATTTTTTTCATCCCTAGTACCAAACCCTATCATCAGTTTGTACCGCGGGCTAAAGATATATTTAGTAATCCCATCAAATTAATATAGGCCAAACACTACACTTAATAAACAATCAGTTTCAATATTTATTGTATTTTTGGTTGGTAGAATCTTTCAAGGAATGTAAAATTTTAGAATAAACAAACAATTTTACCGGTTGTTATCTATAGGTGTGAAAAATGGTCTCTTACCTTACATAATAAAAAATTATAGTGTTCGAAAATAAAGTGCTTAGGAAAACATTTAGTCCAATAAGGGATTAGGATACTGAGTAGGGAAGGGGGTTACATAATGATGAGTTACACAAATGTACTCTTTTTTTCTCAAGACATTATTAGTATAGACAAGTCTCATAAATTATGGTGGGCAGAACATGCAGCGAAAATAGAATAATCTAGAACCATGTTTAGAGTACTGACTGGCAAACCCATAGGGAATATACTATTGGGAAGACACAGATGAAAGGATAACATTTAACATTAGAATTGACCTTAAAGAGATAGGATGTAATTAGGTGTTCTGGATAGATTTAGCCCAAGATAGGGATAGGGCGCGTACTTTTGTAAGTACGGCCATGAACTGTTGAGTTCTTGTAAATATTTGAATCATTAGTTATATCAGATCTGCCTCCCATGGTTTTCCTTTAGTTACCTCCATTATAATAGAGTTATACAAGCTCTCCCAAATATTTGCAATGTTTTCCAGCTTCATAGATGGAACTTGCTCACCAATATATTACCAAAGCCAGTTAACTCCCCACCCCCCGCCTGGTCTCAACCTATGATAACTTTCTCACCTTTTCTTCCAAGCAGGTCTACTTACACCAGTCAGTAATTTTTATGTAAACAATATTAATAGATAATTTAATTTAATGTAAATACAACATTCTATTAATCTACCAAGAGTAAACTCACAAGTTTGAACAGGCCACTGTAGAAGGCTATCCTAAATTCATTTCATGATGATCATTTCATACATGTATATTACTAATCTATTTCAACTAGGAAAAAACGTTTACACAGAGTGGCAATATGTCCGCAATAAAAACTACAATATAGTTCTTTCATTAGGACACAATTTTTTCAAAGCCAACCAATTGGAATATGGGAATTTTAATAATATCCTCTTGTATTTTAAGGTTTTTATAACAATTTCTGAAAAAAACTACTGCGATTGTCCAAGTAGTTTACTAGAAATGGTGAGTTATGTTTTAGGATTTTTGAGTATTTGACCGTAGTAGACATGATGCTGCTCAGATTTTACCCTCAAGAACTTAAAAAATGTGGCTGTCTTGCACACTTGTGTCATGAAATCAAATATAGTCTGCACTTTGCACGGTGCTTATAGCTAACAGCTAGAAGACACCTTCGTTGGCCGTTGTGAGGAGATTTGAAATAACCAGTTAATGTAAAGTTTGTGTATCGATGTATTGGATTGTGCCATGACACAGCGTTATAATTTGAAAAGATCCATCAGGAAAATTATCTAGAATATATGTCTATCTATTAGAAAATAAAATATGTTGATAATTAGCAGTTTTTAAGTTTGCATTGCAATGCATACAGGGTGTGAATAGCTGCGCTTCTCAAGCAGATTCTGCTTTATATTTTCGGCTAACATATGAATCAAGATTTAATCTTTTACTCTCTTCTGCTGAAGAAGGTTACTGAAGTACCTCAAAAATTAGATAATTATGTGTGTTGTTGTGTTGTAATTTTGAACTTTGGTGCCTATATTTTTCTGGTAAATGTGTAGGCCTTGGCCTTCTAGCCTCCTTTCAGTGCTTAATTTATTACAGCTGTTTGGCACCATTTTTTCCTTTGTTTATATACCTCCAAGATACTGTGTGGGCCACATTTTTCACTGAGCCCGGACTGCCAGTTGGACTACACCGCCTTAGAACCATTCAACCACCTGGATGGGTAAATACATGCTTTTGTTTCTTTCTAGAATGCCATGGAAGTTATGGGTCTGATAGCTGTACTTGTGAACTGTGCATTGATTGGTTTGTCGGGACAAGTTCATCGGATGTTCCCTGAAATGTCTACAACTCAGACAATCCTGCTTATTGTGGCACTGGAGGTGAGTTGTTCCTGTTCGTCACACATATTAGCTCTTTTGAGTCCTCGAATCATTAAAAACAAGGCATAAATCCATAAGGATATTTGAGGTTATAAAGGATTCAAGAACATTTCGGATGCAAGACTCATATCCTTAAAAAGATTTTTTTTTCTTTTAAATTAAATTGGTTTTAGTCTAATACTGCATATTTGTGCCTTAGAATCTGTTATAATTATATGATGAACTCAACAACCAGGTGCCAGAACAGTAATTTAACACTTAATTGAATGTATGTATTTTATAATGGATGGATTTAAAAAAAAAGCATGTTAACAATTGATTATTATTTGTATTTTCTATTATTCTATTTCCCCTTGTTCATAATTATTCCAAGATTTGTATTTGGGATTCGAAGATAAATTGGATATTTGGATTTGAGATTCAGATTTGTAAAATAATGGATTCGACCCAACTCTACAATAAATGTTTACGTTCATCTATAATTTCTATTTTATATATAAACATAATGATGATAATTAAAAAATATATAATTGAAGGGTAAAAGATAATGCAACTTTGGGAATGTTAACTCAAGTTTTAATCTTCAAATCTCATTTTTTTTCCCTTCAGAGATTAGTGTTTAATTTTGAGAATATAAGATAAAATAAAGATTTAGTTTCTAGGAAAAAAAGGGATAAAACACTTTTAAAATTAATTGTACATGAATAACTGCATCAACGATTGTGAGTGGTATTATTATTGGGGCTACAAGGGAAGTATTTTAACCAGATTGATAAAATAATTAGAATAACAATAATAGATTTATTATAACAGAAAAATAAAAGATATGTTTGATTACAATAGATATACAAGAACATAAGTTATAAGTTCCAAATTAATACTGTGTTGTTGCGACACGGACAAACAATAGTTCTTGACGGCAAGATCAAATGCAGTAGGCTAGAAGAGCAATGTTCAGTAACAAAACAGCTGGACTGACGCCAGGCTACGGTCAGGTGATTCTAAAAGAAAAACTGTGAACTAATTACAAGCAAAAGTTAACTAGAAATCATATACATATAGTATTATTACCACATTTATAATTTAAGCTACCTTGCTTGATTGGGACTTAAGAAAAATCCTTAAGAGACATTGTATAATGAATAGCTATAGAAAGGTTTTTTAATTACTTTGATAAATGGCTAACATACAGGCGTCAACACACAATAGTACTATGGCCGGTCCTTTCTCTATTGGTACTGCCAGAGGATTCAATAGTACATGTATTTAATGACCCACTCCCTGGGGCACAAGGCTAACACTCAGCCAATAGGTGCCAAAAACAAGCAGAGATAAAAAAGGTATTATTCGTCCGGACTTCATATGGAAACAAGCGGAGTTCCGCGCTCTACCCACCCAAGCTAATACCACACGCGAAGCGTCGCAACAAGGATGATTCAACACATTGAATACATTGACCCAACTAGATCCTAGAAAATGGATAGACAACCTGGTTTTAGCCATAAAAACAAGTGTCTAGTCTTAAGGACTCAAAAGGGAAATATAGTGCTCGTGGAGAATAGCAACCATTTAGACTAAGTCCTTATTACATCTGGAGCTCAAGGCTCCTATATCGAAGCTATATCATATGGACATAGGAAAAACATGGTCTCTTGAACCAATATAACAAGTCTGAAGGACTTACAACAACATAAGAGTTACAGTGACTACACCAACAGAGTCGGAAGAACACAAAACCAAAATCTAGTCATTCTGACTGAAACAAGAAATAGAAATAAACATGATAATCGTCTCATTTGTACTAAGTTTGAAGGACACAATTCAGATAAACAAGTCAGAAGGACTTAATAAACATTTTGTAGTCTTTAAACTAGACCAATAAGTCAGATGGACTTATTAATGTTGCCTCTATACTTAGAAAATCGAAGAGGATTTTCCTCGGCAGCGTGGCTGTGAGAACCACGCCTAATACTTTGTGGCCACCGGTTCCTTCGTGGAGAGAGGTTCCTTCTCCAACGACGTGATTTGATTGAATATGATTGAAGTGAATCTGAAACTCACTCATTTTATACCCTTTCTCTGACTAGAATGGAACAAAAAGAAAGAAATAGAAAATAAGCGTAATAACACAGGTGGTGATAGGAAGGACTGGAGCTTGAGGGGTGAGGAAAGGGGGAGGTTTGAAGACACACCACCACAACAGTGGTGCTCGAGGGTCGTGGGAGCGAGCCCAACTTGGTTGAGTTTTTTTTATGTCAGGAGATGTAGTGAGTGGATGTGTTAGGAAACATCCCCGTCACCATACTTGTATATTTTCCTAGAAGGCATCTTGGCGTTATCTGATCCTATCCAGCCACAGTGAGTAAGTCTTGAAGCATATTATTCCTGAATGTATCAGCTTTAATTATCTTCTTTGGATTACACTATTATAAGTTTAGTATTTTTATGCAGATTTGTATTATTAAAATCCTTTGTAGTATTTTCTATTGGGAGCACGTGGATCATATCCGAGTCCATCCAGTCACTAACAGTAGGTTTTGAAGGATATTATTATTAAGTATTTCAAATCTAATGCTCTTCTTTGGATTTTGCATATATAATGATTATAATTTCGTATTTTTACGTGGCCTAATTGTGTAAGTGCTAACTTTACATGATTGACACGCTACGACTCTCCTACCTTTCAAAGGAGGTTCTCCATAAGGGGGTCAAAAGTTTATGGCGAGGAGACATCTACAGAATTCTCTTGCCCCTTGGAATTAGGCCACGGCAACTACATCGAAGTCATCCGGCTGTCATAACTTGCTCGTCTTCTTCCCTCGTGGCATTGGACAGACATCTGAAGAAAACTATTACCATTCTTTCTAGCGAGTTGAAGCCGATGGAAAGCAAAGGGGGGAGAAGAAGAAAAGTCAGATCGAGAGTATACACAAGTTTACCTCAGATGCACTCACAATAAAGTTTTGAGACAAAAACCCCAACAAGGGCCATGATTAGGAAAGAAAATTAATGTTATTTCCTTTACATCCTAAACGTACCGACAGGCAATAGATCAAAGATTGTTCTCAACAAGAGAAAATTATTAATAGATCTAGATTCTAACTGAATTTTGCTACTGCAAAGATTTTTATAACAATAGATCAAAAATGTGTTTCTCGTCAGGAGAAAATTATTAATAGATCTAGATTCTAACTGAATCTCATTTATGTTACTTTCAATTTTAATAAAGGTAGACTATTTACATAAGACTATGAGTGTGCCTACTCCTTACGACCATCCCGTTCTGCATATGTTAGCCCTGCATTTATAATCCCTAAGAAAGATGGTGGACATAGACTGATAGTCGACTATAGGAAAATGAATAAACAGATTATTTTTGACCCCTACCCAATGCCTACGTTTGAAAGTGCTTTTCAACATTTAGGAGGGCGAAGGTATATAGTTTAATAGACCTGAATGCTAGTTTTCTTCAGTGTGCACTTACTGAGGAATCTAAGCAATATACCGCTTTTGTAACACCTTGGGGCTGTTATGAGTATAATAGGGTTCCTCTAAGAATTACTTGTGGAGAAGCGGCATTGAGTTGAGTTTTGGACCATATTTTGGCAGATTTTAAATTCAAATTTGTGTTTAATTACTTAGGCGACATCTGTGTGTATAGTCAGTCATTAGAAGAGCATAATGAACATGTCAAATTAGTTTTGCAGCGCCTTAGAGAGGCAGCTCTAACTGTGAATCCGGATAAAGTGACGTGGGGCACTGATTGTATTAAATATTTGGGGTATGTTATTTCTAAGGGAAATATCATTGTTGACCCAGAGTGGATTAGTCCTATAGTCAATTTCACAGCCCCAAAGAATTTAAACAAGTTCATCGTTTTGTGGGGATGTGTGCCTATTATTCGAGGTTTATTCCTTCTTTTTAGGAGTTAGCAGCCCCGATAAACCAGCTAAAATAGAAGGTTGTACAATTTGTCTGGGGAGACGATCAAAAAATTGCCTTTTCTACACTCAAAACAAAATTTGGTGTCCCCTAAGGTACTAAGAATTCCTAATTTTTCACTTCCATTTGAACTTAAGGTAGATGCTTCATTTTATGCCCTTGGAGCCGTCCTCTCCCAGCGATATCCTGAAAGTTTACTTTTGGTAGCTTTTGTAAGCAAATCTTTAAATGAGGCTCAGAAGAGGTACAGTCCGTATGAAAAGGATTGTCTTGCATGCGTATTTGGTATTGAGAAGTTTGCAGATTATCTGGAGCAACGCGAGTTCGTTTTGTATACAGATAATAGTGCTTTATCTTGGATTTTTAATCACCCGAAACAATTAGGTAAGATTGGCCGGTGGGTTTTAGGATCGTCTCAGTTCAAATTTACTACTGTACATGTCTCGGGGAAAGATAACGTAGTTGCCGATGTTTTATCACGTATCAATGAGGGCGTGTTTCCTATACTTGCTTTCATAAACCCTTCTAATTTAAATGTCATTAGTACTATCCTGGAATCATTTGTGTCCTTAAGACAACATCAACTGGAAGACCCCTATTGTAGGGAGATTATTAATCGCTTAGGTAGTGGTGAAAATGTAGAACATTTTCTTATGCATAGAGACCTTTCATGCGTGCGGGGTAAGAACAACAAGGGTAGAAATATTTTTGTTCCCTCTAAATTAATGGATATGATCCTTAGATACTTTCATAATTTCACCTTTGGAGGCCACTTGAGAATTTTCAAAACACATCGTAAGATTGCTCAAGAGTTTTTTTGGCTCAATATGTATAAAGATGTTAGACTGTGGATTAGGAAGTGTGATGGGTGTTTAGGAGCCAAGCCCTCTCAGAACACTCGCTATGGGCTGCACGCTGCAGATGTCACTCATAACCCGTGGGATATTGTGTTTGTGGACTTCGGGGGACCCATCACTCGTTCTACCAATGGGAATACCTGTGTTCTTAATTTCATTGATGGGTTTTTTAAGTTAGTTGTTACTATCCCCCTAAGGAATATAAAAGGTTCGACCACCGTTCAAGCCTTATCTGATAGAGTGTGGGCAATTTTTGGTGCTCCCAGAAAGATGGTAAGTGATAAAGGACCCTGTTTTCGTCCCAAGGTTTTTCATAATATATGTTTTGCGTGGGGAACTAAACATGTCACTACTAGTCCGTATAAACCTGCCCCTAATCAGGTAGAGAGATTTAAGAGAAACATAAATATTGCGTCGACCATTTATCATGGTAATTCCCAGCCTCACTGGGACAAGGAGCTACCCCTTCCTCTTTGTTACTTGGCAGGGAATTGAGTCATCCCTTGTTGGCAATTTGGGACGTTGACCCTCTGGTTGGGGATTGTGAGACCTCCACGTATTATGAAAGGTGTAAGCTTGCCTTTCATAATTTGCGGAGATCCTGAGCCAGGGTGACCACGGCTTACAACCGAGGTCGGTTGTCTGTAAATGTTTCTGTAAATGACACGGTTATGTGCCGCACCTTCCCATTGAGTTCAGCTGCCGACAGGATCTCTGCCAAGCTCAATCCAAGGTGGAGCGGTCCATGGAGAATCAGTTCATTCTTAACACCTGTATCCGTTCATCTTAAACTCGTGGAGGATGAGCAACAAAGTCGTCGATCTCATGTAAGCCATTTAAAGAAGGTACTATAAATGTTGTATATTTGTAAATATTAGATGTTTTAAAATGAAATAATTACTAATGTTAACTATTATATTGTGTCGAAAAATTTTCTACTAGATCTAGTAGAAACAATATTAGAAACAATATTGGAAAAGAAATGAAAGAAGTAAGGAATTATCTTTAAAAGTATATATGTAAAAATAAAAGTAAATTTGTATGTAGGCCTATTTAGTAAGGAGTAGGCACACTCATAGTCTTATGTAGATAGTATACCTTAATTAAAATTGAAAGTAACATAAATGAGATTCAGTTTGAATCTAGATCTATTAATAGTTTTCTCCTGACGAGAAACACATTTTTGATCTATTGTTATAAAAATCGTTGCAGTAGCAAGATTCAGTTAGAATCTAGATCTATTAATAATTTTCTCTTGTTGAGAACAATCTTTGATCTATTGCCTGCCGTTACAACACTCAGAGTTGAATAACAAAAAGACACCTAAGCAATAACTTAACAGTTATTATAATCCACTTCAGTGGTCTAACATGCTACTCTCGCTGTAGATTAAACTGTCTATGACGGGGAGATTGAGGTTTGAATCTCCGTCGGGTGTACTGAGGACGTTTTTCCCTAAATGTTTTCCCACTCTCCCTCCACGCAAATGTGGTTTTTAAACTTCCTCTAAATATGACCCTCATAATCCCTAAAACAATTAACGTAATTAGTACATAAGCGAATAACCCGAACTGGTAGTAAGACGCGGTGCTAAAAATAATTCAGCCCAATTCTGCCAGTCTTGAGACATGTTTGTGTGTCTAGGGACCTTCTCGTGGGAGAATGGTTCTATACCCACGCAGCACTCTTGCAGAGTGGATAGATGGATGGATGGGTCGACCGGCGGGAAAATATTTTCTCAGCAAACACCGCGACGCCTTTTAATATGTTTGGAAGGGTTTATTGGCCGCCCGACGTGTAGGTTATATATATATATATATATATATATATCGCACGCACCACGTTCAAGTATCAAACTTTATCGAGTATCAAAAACCTGCCTCGTTCGATATCTCGCTCGATTCTAAGCTTCCTTTCCCCCTCTATACTTTACAGCTGAGGTTTCTTACTTACTTTCTTTCTTTTTATCACCGAATCTTACTATCTGTTTAGGCTGTACGCGTATATGATAATTACTCTAACGGGGTAGGGATGAGGAAGGAAGCATCTTAGAGGTAAGGCGTAGCCCTCTATGGAAATAATTTGTCCCCCCCCCCCTTTTTCCATTTAATCACTACTCTTTAATACTCTCGAATGTGATACGATTGAAAAACAAACTACAAATATTTTCTAGAGATATCCAATTTTCAAAATGTTGTTGAAAAGTCTCCCGAACCCGCTTTGGTAAGATATGACCTTTTTTTAAACTAACTGCCCCCACCCTCCCCCCACGCCTCCCCCGTCCCCTACCATTACCAATTAGGTTCCACCACGATAGGTTGGAACCAGATATTAACATCCTGAGCTCAAATCAGGGACATAAATAAACCATATTGTTAGTTTGTAAGTCATTTATAGAAATCAAAATCTGATCGCAGTTTATTGATCTCCCTCTCAATTTTGATTCGTTATTGAATATTGCTACTCTCCCCCAACCCATGCCTCGCTTTCTTCTCTTTCTGTGTTTCTCTGTCTCTCTCACTCTACAACCATCTTCTCGAATTTAAAAACAGACAGAAGAGGAAAAAAAAAGGAGGATGGAGTTTTAAAAAAAAGCCGGATACATGTAGTATAACTTTATATTTATTTAGTTTAATGAAAAGAAAAGGAAAGTTTGTGCTTGTTAGTTGGTACCTGTGAATATCAGTGTGTCGCGAGATGGCTGGTGACAGTGGCTTGTTGACAAGATGTACAGTACGTCGGGCGGGCTCTTAGAGCGAAATGGGAAGGGAGAAAATAAGCTGATATGGAAGATGTTATCAAAGAAATGAAAATACTTCACATCTATCTAGATTCTTGAATGACAAGAGAAGAAGAAGAAGAAGAAGAAGAACAAAAGTACTCTCGGCAAGTGGTTGTGAAGGTATAAAGAAGTATCAATGAAGTGCGCGTATACATAATATATGTACTCGCAAGTATGAATTTGTACTTTAATATTTTAGTTGGCTTAAGCTAATTTTCTACGAGCAGGTTCTTTTTTACTCCACAGTTTTATTGTTGTGTATTTTGAAGATGCGTCAAATTTGGTGCTACCGTCAGCGCCATATCTTTTATAAAAAAAATAGAAATGGCCCGTTATTGTGGGCGCATGGTCTAAGGCGCTACTCTCGCAGTAGACTAGACTGCTGATGATGGGGAAATCGAGGTTCGAATCTTGTTCGGTTGTACTGAGGGTGGTTTAAAAAATATTTTCCACTCTCCCTCCAAGCGAATGCTGGTAAACTTCCTATGAGTATGACCTCCCCAATTCCTAAAACCACCAGAGTAATTAGTACATACGTATATAACCCGAACGGGTAGTACGATGCGGTGCTAAAAATAAAAATTAGAAATGAGTTTTTTTTATGTTTTTATTGTAGCAATATTTTATTTATTTTGGCCAAAAAACTAATTTATGATAAAAACTGCAAAAAATACTTTCCTTTTCTTGCGTGCCCTACACTCCCCCCTTGAAGGAGTTTGACAGGGACTAATGCCCTAAGATCTTCACAAATTGCTACAAAAAATAAATCTTTTGGCTCTATAGGTTGAAGCCATGGTAGGCTCTTAAAAAGAGCTAAAGCTTATTATAGCCTATCAATTTGTATTTATTCATGACAAAATATTACTTAACTTATTAATGGCGCGTGTGGCCAACAGATATTTCAGACTGTACTTTTGAAAACATAAACAACACTCCTGGATTCCAATGAATATAATATAAATATAATATTTGTTTATTTAAAAATATCATCAACATTGAGCATTTAACAGTTAATTTGTAAACAAAAAACGTTAGTGTCGAAACGTTGAAACATAAAAATATTTGTTAAATTTTGGGGCCTCCAATTTTCTACATCTCCGTTTTATCCACAGCTCTAAATCCGGCCATGGAAATGAGAAGGTTTTGATATTTTTCTAAACTTTTTTCTTATTATTGTTTTCTGTTTACAAAATTAACTGGTTAAGGTTAAGCGTAGGAGGGGGCTATTCCGTATGATTTAAGTTATTTTATAGTTCATCTCAATCTATCAAGACTTAACTTTATTTTAGTTTAATCCTCAACTATACCCCCTCATACCCTTAACCACCCCCACCCAATAACCCCCTCTTCTCTTCCTCCCAAACCCCCTCCAACCCTTAACCTTCCACCTTCCCTTTACCCTCTTATTTCACCCTCACTCCCTAGCTCTTCATCATCCCTCTTTACCTTTTAATCCATCCTCTTCTTATTTTACTCGCTTTAACCCCTCTCCCCCTTTAATCCCTTATTTCCTTATTATCCTCCTATAACTCTCTATTCTCATCCTATCTCCTCCTCCTCCTCCCTAACTCTTTCCCTTCAATCTCTCACCACCCTCTTTAACCTATTCCCGTTATTTACCCTCCTCGCTCCTTTAACTCTCTTCCCTCCTTATCACCCTCTTTACCTTCTTTCCATTCTTTACCTTCTTCGCTCCTTTGATTCTTTTCCCTCTTCACCACTCTTACCACCCTCTTTAACCTCTTCCCATTTTTTACCCTCTTCGCTCCTTTAACTCTCTTCCCTCCTTACCACCTCTTACCACTCTCTTTGACCTCTCTCCATTCTTTCTCCTCCTCAAACCCTGTCCCCCCTCTATACCCAATGTTTGTGATCTAGTCTGGGCGACAATCAAACGGTCCGATATCTTCAGATGTTGTCGCCATCTGGTTGGAAGGGTTGAGGGGAGGGGCCGCTGTTTGATCATCTTCAGATGTTGTTGCCATCTGGTATGGAAGGGTTGAGGGGAGGGGCCGCTGTTTGATCATCTTCAGATGTTGTTGCCATCTGAATGGAAGGGTTGAGGGAAGGGGCCGCCGTTTGATCATCTTCAGATGTTGTTGTCATCTGACTGGAAGGGTTGAGGGGTGGAGCCGCTGTTTGCTCGACCTGATCCTGTTTTTTTTGTTCTTCTTCTTTGCTCTTGTAATATATATTCGGACAAGGTCGTAATCGCGTGTCGTCTGCCTGCCCTCCCAATCCGAGAGAGTGGTTTCCCTCCCTCCGTACATCATTATATTAGGTTTCGCAATGCAAATATTTACACCCCACCAACCCCTCATGTTGGGGGGTAAGTAACTTAGCATAAGCGTCTTCCTTCGATATAGGACCCTTTTACAAAATATAAACAAATTCTTCAAGAGGTCAGCATTGATAATATTTTGCTAGCCATATTTTATTGTTTTAACACTGCGTCTTACTACCCGTTCGGATTATAAGCTTCTAACTACAATAATAGTTTTAGGGACTATACAGGTTATATTTACAGAAAGTGTACCAGCATTTGCGTGGTGGTAGAAGGGAAACAATTTTTGGAAAGATCCTCATACCCCCTTCAATACGCCCGACCGAGATCCGAACCTCCATGTCCCCATTATCGGTGGTCTAGTTTACTACGGGATTAGCGGCTCATACCATGTGACCACTTAAGTGGTATTATTATTGTTTATTTTTGAAACGCCTCTACGCTTTAGTGGTTCAGAGGTCCCGGACTCGATCCCCGGCGCTTCTGTATTTTCCTGTGAAGCAGTGGATCTGGAACGAGGTCAAACTCAGCCTCATCAGGAAAAATGATGAGATACTTGAATAAAGAAGTAGTGACTTCGGTATAGAAAACTGAGATTAACGGTTGTACTGAACCCATGACACCCTTTATCTGAAAATGTTGCCAAAACGCGGGTACCGTTCGGTCGATGTAGCGGTCTGACGCTATGAAGGTTTTATTATTATGTATCTTCTACAATAATAAAAGGAAGTGTTTGTCTGTGTGTGTTTGTTTGGGTGTTTGTTAGTTTGTGTGTTTGTTTGTGTGCGATGTCCAGCCAAATCTACGGCACGCAGTGAAATGGCATTTTTAACATAGGTCGACGGAAGGGTGTCCGAATGCACCTCAAAGCTGGATTTTAAAATTTTAATCAACTTAACAAGCCTATTTTAAACAACTTTTTAGTGGATCACGGGCAACGCTGTGCGGGATTGCTAGCTGATAATATCTATCAAAAGTGACAGCTGCAGATCACATGACTTGACGTATGATTAAGACTCTGCTTGTGGAAATTGGACTCTAGCTCTGATTAAAACTAAAGATACAGCTCAGATAAGAAAATAAATACGAACATTTCTAATAAAATTTGTGTGTTTTTAAAGACTTTATATAATCATGACCGACGTAAAACAAATTTATTGTTTACACATGTACGCCGGGATTGACCGCACAGGCTATAAACGATATGGTTTTTTTACTTGCGTATGTACTCTTCTTTTAATTCACTTTACTTATGTATTTTTAAAAGTTATATATATATATATATATATATAACGGCAAAATAAAGTTGCCCGGAGCAAAGTGGTATTTTTTTCACTTCAAAAAAATTGTTGTTTTTTTAAATCGTTTATTTGAATTACTCAGTGCTACCATCGTATAGCCTTGTATCGTTGCGTACGTTTTTTTTACATACGTGTGCTACAAGAGCCGATGAAATTGAGTGGTCATAGACGTATAATTGATGTGAAAAATAAGGTATTCAAATTCTTGACTATCAATAATAATTATATTAGTGTATTTATTAATTTGAAAAATTTAACGTGCACTCTCTCACCCGACAATTATATCAGAGCACGAGACTTTCTATGAGCGAGAGCGAATGGAACTGGTAATTTTACCTTTAAAGGTATTCGCACATACCTTCCAGTGTTCGTTTACATGCCACAATTGACATGGGATCGACGGTTTTACTTCCCTTCCGAGGGAGGTTGTGCTACGGATTTTTTAGCGCTCAATAAAAATCCGTCAACTCCGGCTGGGTTTGAACACATGAATATCTGGTCCTGAGGCGAGCACCTTATCCCAAGACCACTGAGGTCGACAATACTACTGCAATGCCCTCAACTTAGTGCTTTAGCATACCTCGGTGACCGCATGGTCTAAGGCGCCACTATCGTGTTATATTAGACTGCTGAAGATGGGTATATCGATGTTTGAGTTTCGCACTGAGGGTGGTTTATCCTAAATGGTTTTATACACTTTCTCCATGCCATTGCGGGTAAACTTCCTCTTAATTAAACCTTTCTAATCCTAATCCCTAACACATTAGTGTAATTAGTACATAGGTGAACAACCTGAACGGGTAGTAAGACGTGGTGCTAAAAATAGATATGTATGTATTTATTGAGTGTGAGAGAACAATTTGACAAGTACAGTCCCATCAAGCTGCGCTTCACCCATCAACAACCCGCTAACTGCACCAGATCAGTTGCGCCATTACACGTCTATGTCTGTACTAATGTAAGCAAGGCAGTCAGCCAGCCGGGCTGCGGACTGAAATACTACCCTGTGAACAAACTCGCCAATGTTGCGGGTTGCTGGGGTTGGGGAAAATAACTGTAGACTCACCACACGCCCACTACATCACGCAATAACTACCCTTCCCACAGCCATCTGTAATTTACTCTACCCTAATTTCTGGAGGAGTGAGAATTCTCTCTCTCTTTTTCTATCATCATGTTTAAATTTCATATGTATCTTCTTTTTCTTTCCTTTTTTAATCAGAGGGGGGTAGATAATAATTAACTCCATATTAACTGACATAGATGTTTTTTGAAATCATAAGCAAACAATATCTTCAACATAAGTAAATTCATTTCGTACGGAAGACTTTTAGTTGATTTGGTTGGAAAAAAATAAATTTAAAAAAAAAGGTCATTAATAAGAAAAATCTTTAAATTTTCTGGTTTTCAGACTGAGGGAATAAATATAGTTTTTATAGCTAAATATATTTTATATTAATCTAATTGCCTTTATATTAAACTTTTGGTGTTTATATAACTATGTTTAGATTCCTTTTTTTTACAGTCTTTAAATCCTGCTTCAATGGTCGTACGGTCTTAAGCAGGGGTGGGCAATCTCTTTTTTTCTTCTCCAACCGACTTATTAACTTATCAAAGATCCTTCGATCATCACTCATTTCTCCAGTATACTTTGGATTATTATTAGTTCTTCTAAATGTCTCATATTTATTGATGAAAATCACCCTTCCTAAAATACTTGTCCCCACCTTCCTAAGAAAAAATAGAATAAATAAAATGTGCATTTTCATATTAAACTATTTCATTTTCTTATAACCTTTAATAGATTATGACCGATCAAGGTTATTTTGGATGCACTCAAATATTATTAGAAAGTTATTGATATATTTGCAAGTTTAGAAAACGTAAAGCTTGACTTTTAAAAACAATATAGTATTCTTACGCGAGTGACTGAAAATGTCCGCAAGATCGACCGGTTGATCGCTATCGACAAGTCACCGAACCCTGGTCTAAGGCGTCAATAAAACGATATACTGGACTGACGATCATGGGGAGATCGGTGTTCGAATCCCAGTTGGGTGTACTAAGGGTGGTTTTACCTATATGGCTATCAACGCTCTTTCTATCCACGCAAATGCAAGTACAATTCCTGTAAATTCAACCTTCCTCAATCCTAAATCATTAGCGTAATTAGTATACAGGCGTGTAACCCAATCAAGTGATTAGATGTGGTTACAAAGAAAAAAGCCTTGAAAGAATTTGTAAAATAAAAATGGTTTATGTTACCACGATCGTTAATTATTATTACTGTAAAAAATATTGAAAAGTTACAGTGTGGACATAGGAATCGAACCTGCTAAATAAGTCTCACCGTGGAATGGATTGTGGCTATCTCTAATGGGGGTGGTAAAAACTCTAACAATGTATCTCTTAAGAACGTTTCCTACCTATGACGTAGCGATAAGTCAAGATAGAATTTCACATCTTAATATATTTACGTTTTATTCAAACACGTTCTAAAGATATAACCTTGAAAAATAAACAATGAATTCTTAAACCATTCCTAAAATAGTCTCTTATTGCCATACATTAAAAAAAAATCTTTAAATAGTTTATTGTAAACTTTTTACTTTCTCGCTATCTTACAGGTAGAGAAGGTATTGTGATCGTCAAAAGAATCGAACTCGAGATATTGATAAATCTTGACGTTTCATGAACCACCGAATCCGAAAAAGTGGTTTTTGAATTTCCGTCTGTCTGTCTCTCTGTTTGTACCTCCAACTAGAACCTAAACTTTTTTTTACCAATCAGGATAAAACTTGGTATTTAGGGTTTTCATAGGATTGCCTCGAGGGGTTTTTGGAATTGGATATTAACCCTAAAATTAAGGGTAGTTTACTGAAGGGCAAAAGAGAAAAAGTAGATTTTCTCAAAATCAGCTCTAACGATTTTGATTAAATTTCATTTCTAAACATTTCCAAATATTCCAAACAAAATGGCTACTCTCAATATTTCGGCAAAATGACTTTAAGGGCTCCGGTCTGATGCTTAAATTCTCATTTTGTATCATATCTCCGAAACTATTTGAGAAATGAAATTACTTATCATTACATTATTATCATGTAGATCTATTTATAATACAGCTATTTTAATCTAAGCATGTTTTTATAAAACTAATAACTTTCAAGCTACACGAAAACCTATATATTTTTTAATTCTTCGAACACTAAAGGTAAAGTATTGCGGCCGTAAAAAAATCTAACCTGAAATGTTGATTGATGTCGACGTCTCATGAGCCCCCAAACCCTAAAAATTGGTCTTTGCAATGCCGTCTGTCTGTGTGTCTGTTTAAAATTAAAATTAAGATTATTTTATTAAAGGGTGAAAAGTGAAAAAAATCGATTTTCTCAAAATCGGCTTTAACGATTTTGATTAAAATTCGTATCTAGGCGTTGATTAATATTATAAATAAACTGAATAATTTCATTTTCCCGTGAAATTAATTTTAGGATACTTTACAGAAGCTGAAATTTACGTAGGCCTATCTCCGCAACTATTTTAGATACTAAATAACTTATCATTGCAAAATTGTAGTAAGTTACTATTAAAAATAAAAAAACTTTTTATATCGAATATATTTTTATAAAACCAACAGTTTCTGAGACATTAGCAAATTTATTAATACAATTTTATGAGCTTTAGTTGTAAAGATATACTACTTAAGTTTTAACGCAATAATTCTCTAATGCCATAGAGTAATTAAATATAAGCTAGTCTCTCAAAAAGTTTGTTATTTTTCCTTAAACCTCTTAGGAGAAATGTTTGTACAACAATGATCTATCTCCATTTTAGACTCAATAGTCAATATTTACATTTTTTATTGGTCAACATTTTTAAATGAGGAATTTAATAGCAATGCGATGACATGGAGATGTGCAACACTTAATAAAATGTCGAAAATTTTAACCGGAAGTCAAAATTTTAATACGAAGTGTTGACCTTTGTGGACCCAATATTGATCTTTTTTATCGGCCCAAACATACAATTGAGGACATTAATTCTTTAAAAATAAAATTATAAAATTTAAAACAGCGACTCAAAAAATGTTTTTACATAAGGATAGTGCAATTTATTCTTGGGTTTGCTAGTGTATATTATTTTGATTCACTTATTTTACGAGTTTTGAGTAAATATTTCCATTTTTAAACAAAAGAGCGAGAAAGTCCGTGCGGAGCTCCGTACCATTTGTTTTATTGACTACAGTTGAAGGTAATTATTTGGTTTGTTCATGTATATGGCCAGTATGAATCTTCCTACCAGGATGTTATTTCAGCTTTATATCTTTACAACTCATTGAATAAAACGTAAATACATTCACATTGTGAATTTTATCTCAACCTAATCACTACGTTACAATTAGGCAACGTCGTTAATGAATCAAATTAAACATGATATTGGTATTATTTTTGAAATTGCGACAAAGTAGTACTGTATAATCTTTAGAAATAACTGCTGTTACTGTATAATACTGATGTAATTTCTTCTAAAATTATCCCACTCCTGATACCAATGTTAATTTACTGGTCAAGGTTTATATAATATCATAAAAGTATACCATTTTCGACACCTTTGCTATGTTACTAGATAGGGTTTGTATATTAACCTATAATTGTATCCACGTGACAAATATCATCATCTCATAATCGTAAACCCCTTATTCAAGTAAAGTATATGAATGGTAAAAGGCCGTTAGCAGGATGGAAATGGAATTGCTAGGGCGTGGCCTTAAAAAGATGTATTTGGATAATGTTGCAAAACAAAGTGGATTAAATCAGTTTGATTGATTAGAAATGAGTGTGTGTACAGTTAGATTTAGTCAGTAAGAACATTTTATAAAATAAAAACACATCTATTTTTGTGTCAACATTTATAACATTTCACTAAATTAATGTTGTTATTTTATAGTTATTTATAATAAACCTATGTCTTGGGGTAAAGTGCTCGCCTTAGGGTCCAATAATCGTGGGTTCAAACCTAACCGGGGTTAACGAACATTTCTTGATCGATAACAATCATTCGCACAACTACTTTCGGAGAGGAAGTAAAGGCGTCGGTCCCAAGTCTTTGTGACATGTTCAAGAACCCAAGAAGGCGTGAGAAAATACTTTTCCTGGCAAACTGGCAGGCCCTTTGCTCTCATTCATATAAATTCACGTGTGTTGATATAATCAGTTGGTTCAGAAAGTGCACGTTACATATCTCAAATAAATATAATAAAAATATAAATATTAACAGTTGCAGTTAACATTACTTGACGTGTGAACACGCTATTGTAGATCAAGTAACTTTTATATCTGTCAGATAAGGCTCTTTCTGTGCAATTTGACTATTTTTATATAGTTAATCGAAGATTTATAAAGTATAACACTAAATGAATAACATTTTAAACTAAATAATTACCTAGTATATGTGAATTAACTAGTTTCAAGGTCAACACTACTTAAGAACCATAGTAAAGGTATAATAATTATTGTATGTGAACTGTAAAGGCGGGCAACGTATCTGACCATGTGTCTCCGAAACAGGGTGTAGCCAGTGTATGGTGTAGTAGCCTATGTAGAGCGGCGTACTCCTATGTTCGGTGGAACTTTTCCCTCTTCCAGGCCAGTCAACATGATCTGGTCACAGAACCATGTCGGCCTGGGAAACCACTGTTAACCCTTCATCCCCCGCTTCAATAACAAGGGCTGTACTTGTCCGACCAAGTAAAAAGGGCTTGAGGGCAATTTACCCTCCCACCCCCTCCCGCCTTCCATCCCTAGCCATCCCTCAGCTCATGGAACAATAAACAACTCAAACAGTGGTGTATGGCAGTAGAGTTTCAAAAGGGAGTTTTACTTTTTGTTACTGTTATTATATTATTATTTTTATTACGAATACAAATATAAAAATACGTAACTATACCTACTTCAATGATCGTGCAGTCTAACGCGTCAGTCTCATGTTTGACTAGATAGCCAAGGTGACTGGAATATCGGGCGTTTCGGAATCCCGGTTGGTTATATTGAGGGTAGCAGAGTTACCACGCACTGGTAGAACCAGGAAAAAACGGGGAATTTTCTAAAAAAAAACAAGTAAAAATACGGGAAGATTTGTAAATTTGGGACATTTAACAAAAATATTAAAATAATGGGCCTCTGGATGGACGAAAAAGTGGATAATTAATCACGCTGATTTAAACATGTCTTATTACCCCTTAAACAAGGATTTTGGAACGATCTATTACGCATTTCCCCATAAACCCTAAATCATCTAATTTTAAACATAAGTTACACTACTTCACACACAGATTGATGAAAAAATCAAATTCTATTCCTCTAAGCTTAAGAAAATTCCTTTAGGAAAACCTGGAAAATTCACGGGAATTCAGTACTAAGAAAATAGTGGCAACCCTGGGTAGGTTTTTCCTAAATTATTTCTTAACCCTCCCTCCACGTACACGTGGGTGTTTTTCTTCTAAAATTCTACCTTCCTCATCCCTACTCCGTCGCTGTTATTAACGAGAGTTGTAAGAGGACGCGAAAAAGGCGTTTTTTGAAGTTTTTACGGCAAATAATTTTTTTTTTGGCAGAATAAATAAAATATTGCTCCGGTTTAAATATAGAGTTTAATTTTCTTCACACGGTGATATCAACAGTTGTTGAATATTAGTCAAGGGAGACCTGGATCTTAATGACAACTTTTTCTCTTCATTTTAAAAGTTTCTCACTTAATGCCGCTATGCTCATGACAGATAATCAACAAAATGTTGATATCAGTGTGCAAAAAAATTTTTTTTTTTACTGGAGCAATATTTGATTTATTTTATAAAAAAAAGTGTTGTTATTAAAACTACAAAAACACAATCTTTTCCTCAGCTCCTCTTCCACCCCACCTTAATGTATGCGGATAGCCCGGATAGATACTCAAGCTTGATCAACACTTTCGCCGAAAATTGAGAGCTGAAATCTGCTCGAGGGTCACAGCAATTTAAACGATATCAGAAATGTATGTAGACCCATAATTCTTTGCAACACAAATTAGAAACAGTTATCAATATATTTAACCATGGATGAACAGATATTTATCATTATTACCACCACAAGGATTTTTTTTAAAATCATTGTTTATATAATCTCTTTTGTATCGTGTCTTCCTACCCGGTTGGCGTTATACACTTATAATAATTACGATAATGGTTTTAAAGATTAGGAAGGTTATATTTAAAGGAAGTGTATCCAAATTTGCGTGGAGGGAGAGTGAAAACAATTAAAAAAACACACATTCAGTACACCTAATGGAGATCCGAACCTTCATCTCCTCGTCATTGGAAGTCTGGTCTACTGCAGGATTAGTGCCTTAAACCATGCGGCCACCAACGTGGGTTTCTAATTATTGTATTGTGTACTGAAACAAATCATTAATAAGACTGTACGTGCTTTCCATTTAACGGTTTATTTCAAATCATTTCGCTGCAGTGTATGTAGCTGTCTGCTTGTATCTTTCTTTGCAGGCGCAAGCGCACTAATTGAGTCAGATTGTTAAGAAATTTGGTTGGTTCTTCCACTCAGGTTTTATGAAGGAGCGTGGACAAAACTGATATTGCTTCTACTGGTGCAGAGCGACCAAAACCGCTTGGGTGGCCGCATGGTTTAAGGCGTCACTCTTGTTGTAGACTAGACTACCACTGATGGTTGAGATCGCAACTAGAAACTTGTTCGGGTGTACTGAGGGTAGTTTTTACAAAATGGCTCTCCACACAACTGCGAGTATAATTCCTAAAAATATATAACTTCCCTAATCCCTAAAACTATTAGCGTAATTAGTACATAAGCGTATAGCCCGAACGGATAGGAGTGATAAATGTGATTAAAAAAAAGATTATTGCTGCCCCCAGTGATTTCTTGTGAATTTTTTGTTCTGATTTTGTTTTTCGGCGATTGTGTAAATCCACAGTAAGACGCGTGTGATGAGAAAAATAAAACAAGATTCCAAAAGCTTCGTTCCCTGTCTACCAGGGGGTGCAAGGTTGCCTGCAGCCACCCCCTCCCCCCAAGAAATGGGCCCACGAGGCTGTCCCCCTGGCAAAGTGTCTGGAAGAGTAAAGAGACGACATTTCACCGTGCTCTATGAAGTCGGGCATTCGTTTTCATTACCTCTTGATTAGACTTGAACTGTGTGCTTTGCTCTCCTCCGCCTGGGAACGGCTTCACGGGGGGTGGGAGGTGGCGACAAATGAACAAATTTCCGGCTTCGTGCGCTTGTGGGGGTTCCCCCAATCGACTACTGAAACGTTATCCTACCACCACCACCCCTTTTTCCTCGCGTGCCCTGCGGGGGGGCTCCCCGATGAATTAATTGTATAGCACCCATCCCCTCCTTACTAAACCCCCCCTAACTCCCCCTCCCCCCAGCGTGTTTGTGAACCAGTGTGTTTAGTTTGTCAAGTAACTGGCTTCATGAACTTAACCGTGTGATTTGGTGGGTGGAGGGGGAGGAACGGGAAGGGGGGATATTGTTAGGTTTTGCATCTGTAAGGCTTTCACGGGAAACGTTGTCTTTGGTGTCGTTTTTGTAGAGGGGAATTTTGGTTAGGTTAAATTTTTATTGAAAAATAAAGATATGGGAGTATTAATAATTTGTTTACGTTACCAAAAATAAAATACAGTTTTTCTAGTTTTTTTAAAAGCTTATGTCATTACTAACCGGATAGACATGACATCCGTATTTCTCGTGTTTGTATTTGTTGCCTGGATATTGTGATTTACTACCACTTCCGTGTAAGAGTAAGCTTTTGTAACACCTGCATCTTTGTAACTACTCCTCGCTCTTTAGTTTTGGGCGCCTTCCATTCATTCTTGATTGGTGGATGAAAAGAATCAGTTACCTGGTGTCATCACTTCTGAAAACATGGTACACAAAAAGAGAATTTATTATCATTAACTAATTGCTTATCAATACAATAAACGAACATGTAAAAGCTACAGTGCGAAATAATTAAATATTCAAATGATTAAATTTACAAATTACCGCTATAGATGAACATTTTACCAGAGATGGAACAGAAAATCTGGTGCAATGTGACTCTTAGTGTTAGTACAAATAAATAAAATAATACTGAAGTCGTTACAATGAAATAGTAAAATCAATGGTACGGTGCACCGCACGGATTTTCTCTCGCTTTTATATTTAATAAAAACTCGTAAGATTTATAAAAATAAATAATAGGTATATACACTGTTGTAGAAACACTACACCAAAGATCATAAATGAAATAATATACACTGTTACTTACTCCATAGCACTAGGAACTAGGAACACAACAACAGAAAAAATTTACAAAAGAGAAACATCTGTGTTGTTTACTTTATTGGGCCATCAAAGAACATAAGAATCAAATTCATTTAAAATGATCTGAATTAAAAAATATACATATTTGCTTTTCAGCTCAAAAATTATTGTTTGCATAAAAATATATTTCAAATAAAAAAAATCTTATATTTAATAATACTATAACTTTACAATGATAAATTATTTCATATAATATATAGTTGCGAAGAAATAATCAAAATTGTAAAATTTCACCCGTTTAAAATACCCTCAAAGTTGTTTATATGAGAAAATGAGAATTGTTTATAATTATAAACGGTATCTATCCATACGAGTAAAATGTAATCAAAATTGTTAGAACAAATTTTGATAAAATCTATTTTTTCTGTTGTTGCCCTTCAGTAAACTACCCTTAAATTTAGGATTAGATATCCAATTCCAAAAATCCCTCGGGAGAACCTTTTGAAAACCCCAGATACCAAGTCTTAGCCAATCGGTAAAATAGTTTAGGCTCTAGCCCGACGTACAGACAGACGGCATCGCAAAAGCAACTTTATCGGTTTCAGGGGGCTCATGAAATGTTAACCTTTATCAAAATCTCGAGCTAGGATTTTTTTTACGATCACAATACTTTCTCTCCGTAGTGTCGAGAGAAAGTAAAAAGAGAAAATAAATAAAAAATTCATAAAAATAAATGTGTTTTATTATTTTACATGCAAGAGAAAAGCTTTCAAAATATTATTATTATTATTATCCCCACGTCTTACTACCCGTTCGGGTTATACGCACTTACGCTAATTGTGCAATGGTAGGGTGATTGTGAGATGAAATGGAGGACCTACAGTTTAACGTGGAATCCAAACCACGGTGGAGGCCTGGCATTCCTGCTTTCAAAATACACGCGTGGCTTTTTTTTCTCTGTGTTAATAAGTCTCGGAGTGGTAATAAGACATGTATTCGATCGCGCAACAAATTTACCGATACATTGTATACAGACTTTGTTCGGAAACGTCTAGACAGAAGTGTTTCGCCTTGAACTGAAAATCTAAAAGAAGCGAGATATGTTTTACCAGATAAGCGGAAATTATTAGATGTGAAGTTCAATATTTTGAGTTCTCTCTCACACGTTTAACACAAAAAAACCACAGCTATTTCTAAATGTTATTTAATCGTCCAAACAACCAGAATATCAGTATCTGGGGTGAATCCAAATAAATTATGAGAACTCAAAGTAGAATGGTGACAACGTTAATTTATAAACCAAAACTTGGGCCACTAAGGGAGAGCAACTTCGGGACATTTCAAACGACAAACGGCCTCGTGATATACCGATATATGACTGCTGACATATAGGTCGCGGGTTCGATTCCCAGCTGGTGCCGGAGGATTTATTTAATCGAAAGGAGAATATTT
The DNA here is from genome assembly GCA_902151425.1 of Timema shepardi. Taxonomy (NCBI): domain Eukaryota; kingdom Metazoa; phylum Arthropoda; class Insecta; order Phasmatodea; family Timematidae; genus Timema; species Timema shepardi. The sequence continues at coordinate 7,133 of CABFVX010002929.1, read as the reverse complement.
CCCATGGTCACCAGGGTTTGGTTAATTAGGCTCAAGCTAAGATCTTAATTGGCTTCACCCCGTCATATTCACCGTCATCATCCCCTCACCTCATCAGGACATGGAGAGAGCCTCCATGGTAACGATATGTTAGTACGGGCTAATCTCTCCGCTAACCGAGCTACAAATTGGTGTAGCCGAGACATTCCATTCATATTTTAATAATTTTAAATGACGCCACAGATTTGGGGTCCACATTTTCACGAGTGGTTTTTTTTCGCACCACGTCTTACCACCCGTTAGGGATATACGCCTATGTACTACACTGCGCTAATGGTTTTAAGGATCAGGAAGGTTGTAATTATAGGAAGTGTACCAGAATTTTCACGGAGGGAGAGTGTAAAACAATTTTGGAAAATCACCCTCAGTACACCTGACCTAGATTTTAACCTCGATCTCCCTGTCATCGGCAGTCTAGTCTACTGCGAGAGTAGCGCGTTAAACCACACCGCCACCGAAATGGGCCTAAATGTATTCGCCCAGCAGTTATATAAAATTCAATAAAGCGACTATCAATGTCATAACAAACATTTAAACGAAAAGAAAAAGTTCTGGTCAAATCCCGTGATGCTCATGGCTAATATTAAATAACGGTTGATATTACTATGTGTAGAAAATTAAATTAAAATGTATCTACTGAGATATATTGTATTTATTTTTGGTGAGGAGATCGGGGCTCAAATATAGGTCAGGTCTACTGAGGGTGGTTTTCCATAACTGGTTTCCTACACTCCATCCATGCAATTGTGGGTAGATTATCTCTAAAATGCTTCCTTCCGCATTCCTAATCCAATAAGTAAATATCATATATTTGTATAACTTGAACGTGTAGTAAGAAACGGCGATAAAAATTAATAACAACATTAAAATATTCTATGGATGTGCCTTGTTAGATTTTAAATCCATTTCTAAATAATTGATAAAAATTAAATATGAAAATATCGTTCAATTTCTGTGATACGGCCTTAATCACGAAAAATCCCGTAAAAATAATGGGGCAGTAACACTTTGTACAATCAAGCTTATTTCGAACTAAAAACAATTACGGCGAGTTTGGTGTAAACACAATTAACATTTTGATAATTTTATTTTTCACTTGTTTATTTAAGTTAAAATGAACAAAAACCTTTTATTAAGTGAATACATTTTCTATGAATGATTATTAAATATAGGTAAATTAAAATACGATACTTTTATAAAGCTGGCGATAATTCCTTCGATGTTATTGGGGCTTTTATTTCGATTCGTACATCGATGTTCATTTGTTTGCATATATTTACTGATTGGTTCTCCGTGAGCGCCCGCGACGAGAGTCCATAGACACTTCTATTCCATCAAAACATCCGTTACAATGTAGTAGTCTCTTAAGGGGGCAGTTTAGGAAACGCGAAGAAAGTTCAGTTTCTTTTGCAAAACTTTATTTTTGCCAACATAAATCAAATATTCCTCCAGTATAAACGTAGTTTAATTTTCTTCGCACGGTGATATCAAAAGTTGTTGAATATCTGTCAAGAGCTTAGCGACATTAGATGAAAAACTTTTTAAATTAAGAAAAATGTTGCCATTAGATTCCAGGTCACTCTTGACAGATATTCAACAACTGTTGATATCACCATGTGAAGAAAATTATAATCCATGTTTATCGTAGATAAAAATTTGATATTTTAGGTTCAAACATATGTTTTGGATTTTTGATAAAAACTGCAAAAATACTGAACTTTTCCCACGTCCGCTATACTCATACTTTAAGGTGTTAGAATGCTCGATCAGAAACTCCTAAACGCCCAGAAATCAGGTGGGTTTATACATAACATTCCTGCGTGGAGTTGTCCAGCAGTAAGAGATCAAACAGGGAGGAGGAAAATACAAATGGCAATACAATGTGTTGTATTAAATTACATCATTCTATCCACAAAGATCCATTCTACGCTCATATACCAGTTACCTTTCGTTTCTCGAAAATTTAGCTCTTAGTGATCAAAAGAAATATAGGGATTTTTGTACTTTATGGATGGGGAGATCGGGGTTTGATGTACTGATTTTCACCTAAATTTTTACATTCCTCATCCGTACTTCATAGTATTTTGTTTACCACTGCATCTTACCACACGTTCGGCCTGTACGCAAACGTAATATTCACACTAGTGTTTTAAGGATGAGGTAGGCTTAGTTTTAAGGAAGTGTACCAGTATTTGTGTGGAGGGACGGTGGGAAACCATTCAGGTAAAAAATACTTCAGTACATCCGTCGTGATCCAAACCCAGGATTTCACTCTAATACGAGTGTGACGCCCTTAGACCGTGTTGTCACCGAAGCGGACTTCATGGTTATTAAAATATGTGGATACTCCGGACGGGTAGTAAGACCCGATGTGCAAAGAAAAACAAAACAAACATTAAAACACACTCGCGTTAAGAGTCGGGCAGTGTCGGTTTCGTTTTAATTCAGAATGAATTAATATTCACGAATGTTGACGGGTCTATTTGATTTCAACGAGAGATTTCGTGCTTTAATTAAATGTTGATAGGTCTGGACTTTATTAGCATTCATCTGTGTGTGGTGGGGTCAAAGGGGGATGGCTGTCCCTCTACTACCTTTACAGTCTCCCCTCCTCTTTTCAAAATATTTGCATCCCATATTTATATATTATTATTCGCATTGGAAATTCAAATTAAATAATATTAGCCCGCTTCATCTACTGTGTTGTTTACTTTATTGGGCCATCAAAAGAATTTAGAATCGAACATCGATATTTGCTCTGTCTATCATTGTTTAGTCATTTCAAAAAAAGGAGTTGTGAAGGGATGAGGGGGTCGTGTGCATCTTCATGCATAATATTATTCAACTTTGAGTCGTCACCACGAGGTTTGGGTTTGTTGGTAGTGAAAAATGGGAGGAAGGGAGGGGTGTTGTTATGTGGTATCGGGTTCGATCCCAGAGTATATCGAACGTTTTAATTTATTTCAAATTTTCCGTTTTACCCTAATCTAATCGTGAATCGGTTTATTTTGGGCAGTGACAAGACTAACCCACGGATAATGTGATGTTATTTTGACTGGGTGCTGCTATCTTGTAGTACGATTTACCTCCCAAGGTGGATTGAGCCCAACCTAACCTAACCTAGCCTTGATCCCCTCTAATTAAGAATTAATTATACCTCGGAGTAACTAACGCTCAGCTCTATGGGTTGTAGTGAACTGTAGTCTGCTGGCAATTTATTGTACTAAAATTTTCCAACTAATATAATAATATGAAGTACCCAATCAACCTGTTTACAATTCCTTCTATTTGAGTCGACGATACCCAATCAACCTGTTTACAATTCCTTCTATTTGAGTCGACGATACCCAATCAACTTGTTTACAATTCCTTATATTTGAGTAAACGATACCCAATCAACTTATTTACAATTCCTTATATTTGAGTCAATGATTCCCAATCCAGCAATCTCTCACATGAAAAATGCCCAATCCACCATTGCCCCAAACAAGTGCCTTATAAGTACATTTTTTCTCCCTTAAAATAATAATTGTGGTTTCCAATTCTCTATCTAGGCATATTCCGATAAGTTTTCTTAATTCTCAATAATTACACTAAATAGTAATTGATGAATTAATTTTTCATTCGTGTCTGACTACGCTATTGATGTAGAGAGGAGATAGGTAGAAATAATGTACCTACGTTTTCGTGGGAAAACATGAATATTTTTAAGCACTCTCACTAGACAAGATTAGGATTCTAACCCCGACTTCCCCTCCACCTTTGATGGTTCAACAAGCGAGTGACGTGCTCGACCGTATGAATACCAAAGAGGATTTTTTGTAATATAAGATATTTAACGTGCCCTTTCTGAATCAATTGATTATATCACCACACGTCTTATCAACTAGCATAAATCTAGAACAGACCCAACAAAAAATCTGCAATCGTTAATTAATCGTTGTAAAAAGATAAATTCAACATTTCACCAAATAATATTTTATTCCATGCATAGAATCGAACCTGGTATCTCTAATTTAATAGAGGATCTCCCTTGTTAAAGTATTTACGTTTTATTCGGTGAGTTTTAAATACAACAAAAATCATAAATTATTAAATCATATTATAAATATGGTCTTACATTGTCACAATATTATTTTATTTGATCTTGAAGTAGCCTTTTTGTAATTTTAAAAAAAAATCGTGTACAACTCTGGTTATTTGAGTTATTTATTAACGGAAATTGCCGGTAGGAATCCTCTTGCCAGGATGTAAGCTTTAAACTACAGGCGACCTGGCGGTCTAGGGGTAAGGTGTCAGACTTCTATGCTAGCGGCCGGGGTTCAATCCTCGGTCCCGGCAAAGATTTATCTGATTACCAAACCCTTACTTCACCTCTTACAAGACATCTTGTGAATGTGAGGAATGCCAGGCCTCCACCGTAGTTCGGATTCCACGTTAAGCTGTAGGTCCTCCATTTCATCTCACAATCACCCTACCATTACCCATTAGCGTAAGTGCATATAGACTGAACTGGTAGTAAGACGCGGTACTAATAGTAATAATAGTAATAGTTTATTTAAACTACCCGGGGAAGTATATGTCTATCTAGAATAGGGAACATGGTAAATACAGTTTGAAATTTAATTTAATTTATTCTAGCCAGACGCAAAATAGTAGAATGAGTATTTATACTCATCAGTGAAAGAGGGGGACTGTTATTATCAGGTAAACAAGAGGCCTCACAAGTTTAACCGCTCATTTTCTTCCCTCTCTTTCTATTTTGTACATTGGCGTCTAAGTGTGATAGTGCTTAGACTGCGTTTAGTGCGCTAAGTTAAGATGCAACCCGCTTCACAAAATATCTTATAATTCTCCAATTAGGCTACGTCGTTAAGACGGGAGTTTTAGAAACGAGAGCTAAGATCAGTATTTTTACTGTTTTTATAGAAAAATTCCAAACATTTCGATGGACAGAATATATCAAATATTGCTCAAGCAGAAACATTGAGTATAATTTTCTCCACATGGTGATATCAACAGTTATTAAATATCTGTCAAGAGCATAGCGGTATTAGTTTGACAAACTTTTTAAATGAAGAAAAATGTTGTCATTAAATTCCAGGACACCCTTGACATATATTCAACAAATGTTGATATCACCGCGTGAATAGAATTAAACTCTCTGTTTCTACTGGAACAATATTTGATTTATTTTGGTCAACTGCAAAAATACTGGCCTTTTCTCGATTTGTTTACACTCTCCCAACTTAATATCATCACCAACTTGTATCGCTGGTGTTAATTAGCCGTGCCACTAATTCTAGGTCACCCCATATCTCTCTCCGTCCGAAGCTCAACGTTCCGAGGAAACCGTGACGGTAATTATGATAACGTTTATTATTAACACCCCCTCCCCCACACCTTCTCTACCTCTTAGAAGAAAATTCCTTTTGAACATTAATCTCCGCGTCGTCGTAGCGTACGCTCAGAGCTAAGTCGCGCGCTTCCACGAACAACCTGGGGTCAATTTGACGAGGTTGGCAACGCGACGCCCCTGCTTCGTGCACAGCCGAGGGGGGAAGGGAGTAAGTTTGGAGCGTCGTCTCAGATTGCAACGTGCCCCGCCGCCCCGCTTCAGCATTTTAATTGGAAGCATCTGACACCGTTGTGCACAGCATTTCGCCTCTTGTACCTTGACGAGGAAAGGGAATAGGAGCGAGAGAGAAGAGGAGGAGTAAGTTTGAAGGAAGGAGTCTCCTCTACCTCCCCACCCGATCCCTTCCCCCTACCCGCGGGCGGGAAATTGAAGAAGACTTAACGCTTGCTCCGTGATAGGATTTTTATCCCTTTGCCTCGGTAATAAGGTATAAAGGTAGAGGGAAAGGAAAAGGGGAGGAGAAGGAAGAAAAGAAGGTTTTATTTTGTTGTTCACATCAAAGGCAAGATGTTTCACATAACATAGTGTTTTTTTTGTGCCGCGAATAAAACGAAAACACATTACTTTTTATCTCAATTTTTTTTCTTAGGGAGAATATAATTGATCAAGAGCATATTAAAAAAATACTGGTATTATATCTTATACTTTTTACTTTCTCGTATATCGAAAGTATTGTGATCGTGAACATATCTTTTTTACCTCGAAGTTAAATGTATCTTAACGTTTTGTGTGTTTCCAAACTAGAAAAAAAGTGTATTTCTAATTCTGTATGTCTTTTTTCATGTTTGTCCTTCTGTCTATCTGATCTGCATGCCTCACTATCGCCAAACGCAAATGCGAGCACATCTCTTATTAAATTCTACCTTGTTTAGCTCTACACCAATAGTGTAATTAAGACTGAATACAGTTCCAGTGAGATTTAAAAAAATTAACTGGTCAAATAAAAGTAACAACTCCCAATTGGGGGCTATTATCACCTGATAGGACACCTTTAGCAAACTCCGAACCAGTAGTTTTAAGACAATTTTGCTTAAAAAATATATAACTCAATTTCGATCCCCAGCCAGGATTCGAACTAGTCATTCAGAGATTTTCGGTGATCGTTAATAGCACGACGCCTTGACGATCTCAACGGTAACTACCTTTTTTTTTTACCATCGCCTCTTACTACCCGCTACCCGCTCGTGTTATACGCATACATAATATGTACTAATCACGATAATGCACTAGGGATGAGGAAGGTTATATTTAGAGGAAGTATACTTACATTTGCGTGGAAGGAGAGTGTAATACAATTTTGGAAAAACCACCGTCAGTACACTCGACCGGGACTCGAACCCCGATTTTCCTGTCATAGGCATTATTCTTAATAGTGATTTTTATAAAGTAGGGAACTTTTGGGATTATTTTATGGAAATTAGGGGACGTTGTCCCGTACTACCTTCGAGAATGCGGCTACGGGAGCTGGTCCCTACTACTACTGGTTGACGTCACCCCCGCCCCTCATTCTTTATTTCGAGAGCACTGTAGGAATAGGGGGAGTACCGTGTGCCGCCTCACGTGGGCTCGCCCGTGCCCAAATCTACTTGGGGTGCACTGCTAGTCTACCCTAGTATAACCGAAGATGTTAGAACTGGTAGTGACACTTTGTTTACCGGCTCATTTATTGCCCGGT
>CABFVX010002928.1:30418-89982 GCA_902151425.1 Timema shepardi | reverse complement strand
ATTTGCATGCTCCCCCCCCCCTCCCCAATGAAAATGGCTAGACCAGACTCATCCCTTCGAATCAAAGGGGTCATTGCTTATCGAGTAAAGATGTGATTTCTTAACTAAGAATAATAATAAAAAAGAGGATGGCATACTTCCAACCTATAATAAATGCAACATAAAATTTAAAGTTAGTAAGTAAAATGAATAGATAGATATGTATTGATGTGCGTGTGTGTATATATATATATATATATATATAAAAAGTGGGTTAGAAACGAGGATATTTAAGCCTCAGTTATAAGATATACAAGGGGAAGAAGAGTAACCTAATGAAAATGCACTAATGGTATTTCAGTCTGATGAAAGCTTAAAAGCCTTGGACCAGTGTTTCCCAAAACCGTTGTTATGAGTACCTCTTTCTAATTTATAGCTTAACTACCGTATCTCTTCCAGGACTTTATAACAATAACAAAAAAACAAATATCTGCTATATTGTTAAACAGTTTCAAATGTTAATAAACCTAAAATTACACCTGGACACAGGGATCGAACCGGGGATCTTTGGCTTAGTATGTCAAAGCTCTACCATTGAACTATCCAGGAATCGTCCCATACCCAGGGTCATTCTTTACTCATTTTTTAAGGCATCATAAGCTAAACAAACCCATCTTCTTCAATATCTATTAAACCATTCTTTTGTCACTTAAAAAATATATATAAAATAAAGTATTCTGCATAATAATATCTTACCATGGAAGCACTACCGTGAGGTGAACAAATTAAACAGATGCAACAAAATAGAGATTGTGATAATACTGGCTGCAGTTAAATTGGTTGCACCTTTTTTTATTGTTATGCCAGATAATTCGACAATTGACTATTTGGTTGTTTTTTTTTCAATTGGAAAACTATCATTGAGGAATAGCTGGAGGTTCACCCATACCTCCTGCCATCTTGTGAACAGACTGTGTGACCAGCGCTGCCAGAAGGTCAGTATTGGCTTGAGTGTCCGCCTCAGCGTAGACCCGCACAATGTCCTCGGTACCAGATGGTCTGGGAAACACAAGCGGCAGGATTAAAATAAAATAACTAAATAAAACATTCAGTGAATGATTTTGTGTATTTGCATTTTTCGTTCAAAAGACAAAGTTTCAGTTGGATTATTTAACAAAAGTTGTGTGCATACCCCAGGAGTAGGTGAACCACAGTATGAGAAACATAAAAGTAATGAAAATCGTGGTGGTAAAAAGATAAGCATTATAACTATGTAGACTAAAGTATAAATTAATAAATAACATTAACAAAATTTAAATTAATTTTTTTTTAGCTTGAGCCTCATAAAATAAATAATAACTCTCAGATGTAGTTATAACAGCCATCATTTGGGATGCGTGATAAAAACCACATTAACATAAATTTGACTCTTTCCCTGATTTTTCTTTATGTTCCACTTTGTTGTTTTATAATAATGCATTATTTGACAACATTATATCTGGATTATGAGAAGGTAAATTTGGGAATATTACTTTATAAATGCATCGCCTGTTCCAATATATTCTGGATGGGGAGCGTATTTATTCAAACTGAATGTGAAACAGTCAAAGAAGATTGATATTCACCTAACAAAAGCTCGACCATTCTTGAACTTGGCAACAAGTGAGTCTATAGTATCTTGAAGGCCTGGCGGCTTGTCACATTTCCTTTCTGCATCTGTCGTTTCAATAGCTCTGCGATCCTAAATTCAAAAACATTTGTTCATGAAAAACAATTGTACTCGATTTGCTGTAAATCTCATCTTTACAATTATATTAATTAGGCCAATTAAGTAATCTAATAAGTAATGAGTTAGGTAGGGTTTAAGAGGTAAATGTACCCAAATTTCAGTGGAGGGGAGAATGGTAATAAGCAGTTTAGAAAAAAAAAACTGAGTACACTCGATCAGGATTCAAACCCCGATCTTTCAATCAACAATCAAGTCTATAACTAAAAGTCATACCTTAGATCAAGGGTCGTCAATTTTTTTGGGGCCCCGATTGACTTTTAATCTTATCAAAGATTGTGTGATCACCCATCATTCCTCCATTCATGCATCTTATATTTATTCCTTGGATTCAATCTTTTCTTAAATACTTATGTCCCCACCTTTCAAGAAAAGAAAGATAGAATAAATAAAATAAGGTTTGAAATTCTGGTAAGTGCCTTAGGGGTGGTTTTCCCACACACATTCAGTCATTATTTTAAACACAAAAGGGGGGGGGTTGTTCTATATGAGACCTGCTATGCAGAAGAGGATTGCCCTTTAAATGAAAGGAAGTGTTGTACAGGGTGTACTTTGTAACCATGGTCACATATGCAGCAGAAACATGGACAGTGAGTGTAAGAGAGACAAGTTTGTGAGGAGCCTGTTAGCTGTCACGAGGAGAAACAAGATTGTGAATGAAGTTATCCGGAAAAGAGTGGGAGTACAGGAAGTACATGAGAGAGTAGAGGAAGCAATACTGAGAGAGTATGGCCACGTAATGAGGATGTTGGAGTACATGAGATAGTAGAGGAAGCAATACTGAGAGAGTATGGCCATGTAATGAGGATGGAGGAGATAATACCAAAGAGAATGATGGAGATGAAGTATGTAGAAAAAAAATACCTCATGGGAGACCAAGAAAGAGATGGGAGTAGCAAATAACAGAAAATGATCCAATGAGAGGAGAAGAATAGTGGAAGGAAAGCGGAAGCTCGAGGCATTTTACTAAACTGACCCTGCCACAGGCTGTAAACAGTTGATGATGATGATTATTTACACAAAATATTTGTATTACCTTGACAACTACTTTCAGCTGCCTATTAGGAAGGTCTGTGTATGCTTTACGCCAGTCTTGAATATTCCATCCTCTGGCGCGAAGCACTACTTCCACCAACAACATGTCCGAGAGTGCATCGCCGACAGTCTCGTTGATGACATCAATCAAATCTGCCAGTCTCGTAACCGCTGCCCGTTGATCAGAAGGCAGACTAACAAATGCCAAAAACAAATTAAGTACCTATTCTTAATGAGTAAATAATTTGATACATTATTTGAACCCAACAAGATGCTATTTCATACACGTAACCAAATGTGAGACAGAAGGACAGCATTAACCAAGTGTTAGTGGACAATGTATCTTTCGTTTACCCTTAAAGGTAGCGATCTTACCTTGCATTATTCCGTTATAGTATAGCTTATAAGATAGGGTCATATTATGATCCATTAAAGTAGTGATTCCCAACCAGGGTTTGAGAGAATATGTAAAATTTTTCTTTTTGTTGGTCTGTCTATAATTTTTGTACAATATGGAAATATGCTAAGAGAACTCGTGTACCCGAAGAATAGAAGAGTTCCGGTAATAATGTTAAAAGTGAGTTTAGAAATAATATTGTTATGCCATGTTCAAGTATGAGAGTTAATTATTGTTACTATTCACTGAACCTACTATATTCTGATTTTGGTAGGAAGAACAGTATAAGTTAGTTACTAAAATAATTGTAATATTTTCATATATCAAGTCATGCTATCTGCAGTCATCACTTTTTATGGATATTATCAATACCTATAAAATAAGACAAATAATAAAGTAAAATGTTATTAACATTGGTCGCAAAGAAATATGTTTGAATTTTCTCTGCTGTTCTTCCAACCAAGGTCAGGGTATAGTTTACACATATATTTCATAATTAGCCCCCTTTTTAATTTATCAAGCAGTGCATCTTACTACCCATTCGGGTTATAACCTTAAGTACTAATTACTCTAACAGGTTAGGAATTGGGAAGGTTGAATATAGAGGAAGTGAACCTGCATTTGTGTGAAGGGAGAGTGAAAGACCATTTAGAAAAAAATCCAGCCACAGTTCACCTGAGCGAGATTCGAACGTTGATCTCCTTGTCCTCGGCAGTCTTGCTCAACCCGAAACCAGTGTGTTAGCTAATTATGCCACTGAGGTGAGTCTTACCCCTGTTGAACCGAATATGTGTCAGCCAGGTAGAGGGTTTGCAGAGATTTTACTAAATATATTAAAGGTTCCTCTTAACAAAAAGGTTGGAAATCACTGCATTAAGGTAAGACTGCTACCTTTCATGGTCAATGGAGTGTACCTAGTTGATATTTATTTCTAAAAAAAATTCATTAGACCACAAGAATAGTGTCAAAAAATTGTTTGTTCCTTGATGGAGGATTAGGCGGGGCAGAAAGGCTTGTCATGTTTTTGGTGTTCTTAGAAGTGAATTTAGAATACAAATGTGTGATAGTATTGTGTCATTTTAAACTCATTAATTTCCCTGGTTCTCAAATAAACCAAATCAGAATTCAATCCGAATCAACTGGTTTTTTTCACCGCGTCTCACTACACTTTTGAGGTTACATGCGCATATAAAATTGATTTTATCCAATAACATATTATAGGTTTGTTAGGAGATAAATATGATCTATGCTTACCCTGCATCGGCAACAGCTGTCTTTATCAACGAGGAGGTTGTTTGACTAAATATAACAGTGCCATGTCCATTGGCTTCAAAGTAAACTCCAATGTCAAATTCCAAAGCTTTATGGTGTAAATGTTTCACGCCAGTTGGTACACAAGCAACCGGAACTTTCTGAAACAAAACGTCATAGTAGTCAATGCTGTGGAGCGGCGTTTTACAACCGATGTGCTGCAGAACCTTATTGCGCTGCGAAGGGGCAGCGGACGTGCCGTGGGGGGAGAGAATAAGAAATAATTGAGAACAAATTTAAAGAGTAAGAAAAAATCTTTTTTAAATCCATGAGTAACATTACATTAATTTTTAAATAACACAATTACTAGAATTTCAGCTATTGAATTTTTAAACACAATCTTAAAACTTGTTTTTTTTAATGATAAAATGTCTCCTTCAAAAACTGATGTGATAATTTTAGTGCCTTATTCAATGTGCCACGTGTTGAAAAAAGTGTTCAAAATCGCCGGTGGAGCCATACAAAGTAAAGCCAAATATTTTAACTTTTCCCATAGCTCAATCAAGGTTTGAATATTTTTTAATGCTTGGTTGTTGGTTCTTTAGCGCTTTGTTTCTATCGAATTGATAATGATTTTACTAAGAAATCTGCTGTATTCAAATATTATACTTATTTCAACTAGGGTTGTATCAAATTCACTATTTTAAGAATTCAAATGTTCATTTTTCCTACGAATCTCAAATTTGAATCTTGGAAAAAACTATGAACTTAAAGAGGATGTAGTAAATAGACATTAACTAAATGCTAAATTCCATTGAGCTATACTGACCGAGCTACCGCCGTATGTTAGCGAACTTAATGCCAACATTTGTGGATAGTATGTATCATGTCGTCAGCGCACCAAACCCTCTATTCTTTAATCTCAGTTTTATAGGCCAGAGCCACTATTTATTTATTTATTTATTTATTCAACTAACTATTCATTTGTCCTCACGATGCTGAGTTTGACCCCGTTACAGACACACTGCTTCACAAAAAAGGTCAGGCACATGAAGCAAAAATAGAGATAAAGTTATGACAATAACAATTAGCAAGGTTCCCCATAGCATTAGCTTAATACATGATAACAGCATATCCCCAAAGATAGTCCACAAACTCTACCCATAATAGCAAATTTAAATTTGCAAGTCCAAAACGATAATTTTGAAGAGATCACCCCTACCACCCACCCCAATTATTCAGAAGAGAATTTTGACGACTTTAATAAACCCTTAATTTAATACGCCGCTTACACCTTTTCCAAGTAAACGGTGCAATGAGTGACAATACTAGCAAAACATCCCAATACATAGCAACCAAACGGACAGCCATCTCCACAGAGAGTGGGAAGGATAGGAGGGAGAAAGGGGGGAAGGAGGGACAGAGCGGGGACTGCCGGTCACCCATAGAACTAGAAGAAGTTTCGAGAATAGCCCAGGCGGAGGAAGTGGCAACTAAGTGCGCCGAGCCGCCTTCGGTTTTTTCTCGGACGTGGCTTTCTTCCCGAGCCGGCTGTAGAAATACAGCTCCGTTTAGTCTATTGAACTGTGTGTTGGAGAGAGGATATCAATGCTCACGATCGCCAGAGTTAGTGTCCAACAAGGCGAAGGGTAAGTGTTACCCCATTTGTTTGTACTTGTAAAATGCAACTCCGTTACCCCTGTATACCCACTCTTTCCCAGATAACTTCATTTATAATATTGTTTCTTTTTGTAACAGCTAACATACTCCTCACAAACTTCACTCCCACAGTCTCCACTTTCCTAGTCTTTCTTACAGTCAATGTCCATGGCCAAGGAGGTTACCCAGATATTGTGCACTGGGCATAGTTTTAAACACGAGATTTGTCACTGAGGTTATCCTATCCCCTCACCGCACTAATGCAAGTGTATTTCTTCACAAAAAAACCTTCCAACTCCCCAAATTATTAATAAACAAGGCGTTAAAGATAATATTAATGTGGCAGGACTGTAAATGAGGAGTTTCTTTAAATATAATAGTAAATATATAACCATATCATACTTGGAAAATTAAAACCGTATAAAGCTGATCATCCAAATTAATTAGTGACAAAGGTGCTTTAAAAAGTTTAAAATACAAATAAGTGGGTGGATTAAGGGGGTGGGGGAACATGTTTAATTATTATTATTAGTAGTAGTAGTAGTAGTAGTAGTAGTAGTAGTAGTAGTAGTAGTAGTAGTAGTAGTAGTAGTAGTAGTAGTTAGGGTGTGTGAAGTCCAATTTTTCAATTAGAAGTGAACTCAAATCAAATATCAAATAGGCCTATATGAAATATTCTCAAAGTCAAATCAAAGTTTGAATATTTTGTTGTGAATTGTATTTATATTGAAAAAAAAAATATTTTGCTCATTTATTTAACTTCATACAGTAAAATAATTTACAAAAATTTTTATCTGTACAAGTTTTTGAAATATTTCATTTTAGGCAGTAAGCACTTCAGTAATACTTCAGATTTTTTTATGAGTACCGGTACTTATTAATTTGCCTTGAATGGAAATAAATGGACCTAGATTATTATTTAGCTCATAATATGCTTGTTTAAAAAGCTTCAAGAATGTCATATCTAGATATATTTTTTCTAAGCAAAGTCAAAATGTTTGTAGTTTCGCACACCAATAATAAAATCTTAAATAGACGAAACATTAAAAATGAATACACGTGTTATTAATCGAAGAGGAATGGAAATGAATAACGACCACATGATCCAACTCAAAGAGAGGGGGTTGGCGGGCGCTTATGTTAAATACAGAGGCCACGTTCTTTGGTTACGGTGATTCAGATAATCAGCATTATACTCTATGTCATGAGGGTTCGGGATGAACTTACCAACGTGTTAGCAATGTAATCTGTGGAACTGCCATTCGCATAAGCTGTTTGGACCAAACCTAGGTTTATCTTCAACTTGCTTTCCTTTACAAGATCCATCAGATACCCAGCAACTTGAAACAAATTTAAACTGCAACATTGTTTATATTTTTATTATGAGTGTAGGTACTTTATTTATTCTAAGTTTTAATTTTTTTAATTTTTAATATCAATCTGTTTTTTGTTTGAAGTTACATAGCCATACACATATTGATATCTCGCACATTAATAATACACAACACGTTTCCAATGTGTTTTACTAAGTTATATGACAATTTCATTTGTGGTGGAAGAAAATGCAAGTCAAGATTGCTATCTTTATTTATTTTTTCCCATAAAAATAATTTTTTGACCAAAATATTGACATTAGTTTAATTTTCAAAGCAAACGCGAATCAAATATATGAAATTCCTCAAAGCAAAATTGAAGCAAGAAATTTTTTTTCAATGTTTTAATCATGAAAAGGCATTATATTGTGCTTATTTATACAACTTTATGAACTAAAATTACTTAGAAAAGATTTTATTGATAAATGTTTGAATTATTTCATAATAATTTGACACATTAATTAAATTATTTCAGATTTTTTTCATATTAGTTAATTTTTTATGTATTATAAAAGGCAATAATTGAACATAAATTGTAAAAATTTAGATGACAATACTTTAATCTAAATTAAATCAGTTTAAAAATGACACCTGGACATGGTAATCTCAAACCCGAGACTTTTGGCTTGGCACACCAATTATCTACCACTGAGCTATCCAGAATTCATTCAATGATCTGGGTCATTTCTTCACTTATAATTTAAGGCTGAGTCTGTGATGAATGTGTGATAATTGTCAGCTACAAATGAGCAACCAATAGTGTCACGCACTATCAGATATCACACATCTATCACAGACTCATCCTTAAATTATGAGTGAAGAATGGCCTTGATCATGGGGTGATTCATGAATAGCTCACTGGTAGAGCTTTGGCGTACTAAGCCGAAAGTTCCGGGTTCGATTCCTGTGTCTAGGTGTAATTTTTCAATTAATTTGAATTTGTTATTGAAAAGTAGTTTCCTCCATACGGACAGTGCCGTAATTACAATGTTTTTCAAAATGTGTGTTGATAGTCTTTAAATACTTTTATTGTTGAGAATTTGTAATTCTCAAACTGAATATTATTTTTTTTTTCCGAGCAAAATCTCAGCTGATATTTTTTTCAGAGCTTCACACACCCTTAGTAACAGGAATATTTTTTGTATAATTGTCATGATCGTCACAGAATTTTACCAGCAATTTTTTCTCTTAATCTAAAAAGTTCCGTTCCAAGTGCTATTATACTCATAAGTCATGATCAATATTCGAGAACTGTCAGACTTACTAAATATATCTACTGAAGCAGTGTTTTATTTATTTTGGCTAAAATAGGGGTTGGGTCAGAAAAAAAAAGCTTCAAAAATACAAATCTGTATCAGAGTTCCCATTCATCCAAACTGGAATTGAAAATTCCCTGACTTTTCCAGATTTTCCAAGCAACATATTCTAATTTTTCTTGACTACCTGTTTCATTCTGTTAGTGGTGACTTACAAGACTATATTGATCTGTGTGTTTTGGCATCTACTAAACAACATTTTTAAATTATTAAATTTTTAGGTATCTTTAACTTAAGTTTTAGTCATTTTAGAAAATATTCTAAGGTTGAGCTAAGGAGCGTATTTAATATAAGACTTTGTTTTAGTTACAAAATTGATAAATCAATGTAGTAATAGTTTAAATAAAATTGATTCATTTAATTTGAAACTTAATGATGGAATGAAATTGTTTAATCAATAAATTTAATATACAAAAACTAAGTGTAGACAATTAATTATACAAGTAACATATTATAACAGGGTTGGTAAAAGTATAGACTATTACTTGTATAATTGCTTGTTTAAATTTAGTTTTTGTATATGAAATTTTAAAATTATTAACCAAACATTTTCATTCCGACATTAAGTTTCAAATTACTTTCGTTAATTTTATTTAAACTATTACTGCATTGACTTATCAATTTTGTAATTAAAACAAAGTCTTATAATATCTTATATTTAGTTTTACTGATAGTGTTTAGATTCAAAATTAAATGTGGTTTTTACCAAATATTTAAGTTCCCCAATTTTTACTTGCTTTTAAATTCCCTGACAAGTCCTTGTTTTCCCTGAACTAACAAACGTCATGACTTTTACAGAGTTTCCCCATTTTCCCTGTCTGAAGCTACCACACTATACTCCATTCAACATCTCTACCCCTTAGATCCATTTTTTCATTATCATTGAACATAATGATGATTATTATTATTATTAGCACCGCGTCTTACTACCCGTTCAGGTTATACGGACTTACGCTAATGTGCAATGGTAGGGTGATTGAGAGATGAAACGGAGGACCTACAGTTTAACGTGGAATCTGAACCACGGTGGAGGCCTGACATTCCCCACATTCACAAGATGTCTTGTCAGAGGTGAAGGAAGGGTTTGGTAATCAGATAAATCTGTGTCGGGACCGAGGATTGAACCCCGGACTCCCAGCACAGAAGTCTGACACCTTACCCCTAGACTGCCAGGTCACCTTGAACATAATTGATTACCTCTTGCAAGATTGGTACTTAACAGTATTATAATGACTTTAAAGTATAACCGTGCTCTCCGTGGACTCACCTAGTGTTGCTATCCTATCCCCGTCCAATAAATGAAATACATTCGATTCGTCTGTGTAGAAGTACAAGAGTCTATCAGCATCACCATCCACAGTCACACATCGAGCGTTCGCTAGCAAGGGAACCCCATCTGGGGCACACTGCTGTACCTTCACATAGTCCGCTCCACACTATGGACATTCACAAAGGTGACAATGTACACTAGCTTCACACTTGTGATAAACTACCACAGGTGGTGGTCTTAGCAAGGAACTAAAGGTCCAGATGTAGGAAACACAAGAAAAGGCCATTGTTTTTGCAGTTTTTTATATCAAAACTATTTTTTGATCAAAATAAATCAAATATTACTTTAATACAAAAATAGAATTTAATTTTCTTCGTGTGATGATATACACCGGTCTTGAATATTTGTCATGAGCATTATATGAAGGATTTTTTAAACAAAGCTCATCATGTGAAAAAAATTAAACTTTTCTTATTGGAGAAATATTTGCTTTCTTTAGACCAAAAACTAGTTTTAATATGAAAACTGCAAAAACACTTGCCTTTACTCGCAAACATACCTTGTGGTTTAATTCCCCCGATCCTTCGTTGAATATTTCAATATTGATGGAATTGTCCAAATACTTCTTGAGCTGTTTCATTTTGATTGCACCCACTCCATTGGCTCCATCGAAAAGAATGTTGGGGGTGTAGTTACCTGGGGTTGTTTGCTGGGAAAAGAACCAATTTAAATGTTTCATAATTTTATTTCATTCATTATTTATATGCATGAAATAAAGTGCCTTAATCTACCAATGAATAAACTTCCATCAGTTAAAGCGAAATAATTAGTTGATTAAAATTGAATATGAATTCAGATTCTTTTCATAAATATAAGAGGGGAAAAGTGTCACAAGTTTAAATTGAGTTCTCATGTCTGCATACTACACCTTTCAGCCACTTTTTTTTACAGCGTGTTTTACTACTTATTTGGATTATATGCATTTATATGAATGAGAAAAGTTTAATTTATGGAAATATGCCCACATTTTTGTGAAAGTGAGGAAATAGTAAGAAAAGCTTAAATTATGGAAATGTGCCCATATTTTTGCAAAAAGTGGGGAAATAATTTAGAGAAATCACCCTCAATAAGCCCAATCAGAATTCTAACCCCGATTTCTTTGTCATCGGCCCTCCAGTCCATTGCAAGAGTAATGCCTTGTATACAATTAAACCAACAAACCTTTTTTTTATCATAATGTTTAATCTTGAGTCATGTCATTTTGGGACTAAATTTTGAAAGAAAAAAACTGTATTAATTAGTGTAGACCCTAAACAATAGCTTTTGAAAAAGTGTTTTTGTACGTACAAAAGCATTCTCACAGTTACAGAAGCTCCTGGAATATACCATCCATATTTACCTGTCCTTGAAGTTTCTTGAAAGTAGTAGACAGCTTGCTAAAATAACCCTCTTCTGTGGGAGTGCCATACCTTCCCCCCGTGTTCTGGCAAGTCACAAAGAAGTGTAACATGGGGGTGGTTACAACCCCGTAATCCTTGGCTTCCCCTTTCAAGGCCTTGATGCCATTAAGAGCTGCGTCAGACAGCCTTGGACTGCTCGCTCTGCAAACGATGGCATAGAAACATGTCAGACATCACCGCTAAAATGGAATAAAAAATATTTACAGATACTCGAACCAAGAAGAGTTTAAATAGCAACTATTTTGTTGAAATATGTAAATCCAGCACACACTTGTTTGTAGTTAGAGATGTGGTATCGAAAGAAAAGTATCGATAACAGTAAGTATCAGTATCGAAATTTTAATCTGGAAAAATGTGTTTTTTAATCTAGTATTCATAATCTCTTACCCGCTTCAGTGGCTGCGTGGTCTAATGCGCTAATCTCGTGTTGGGCTAGACTGTCGAAGACAAGGAGAGCAGAGTTTGATCCTGGTCGGTTGCACCGAGGGTGGTTTTCCTAGATGGCTTTCCACTCTTCCTCCACGCAAATAAGGGTGCATTGCCTCTAAATTAAGCCTGCCTGATCCCTGACCCATTAATGTAATTAGTACAGATGTATAACCTGAATAGGTAGTAAGATGTGGAGCTAAAAACAATCTCAACTTTTGCATGATTACCATATTTTCATTTTTGTTTAAACAATGAAAATTATAATACTTTACGACAAATTTTCTAAGTTGATTTTTCTCTACCCAACTTCTTTAAATAATATTTAGCGCCGCGTCTTACTACCCATTCGGGTTATACGCAACTTCTTAAAAAACTCCCATAATTCACTTGCGAGAGATGCTGTTTTTTAACTACATTCGTCATTTATATACTCTAGCAAGATAGATTATTAACTATTGATAAACAATAGAAGAATGGCCGCTATGCCCTGCTACATTTGCACATAAACTTTTCTGCTTCGTCTGATTGGAGCACCTTGTGAGTTCGATGGTTATAAAAAAGCATATTTCTTTTGTTAATTTGTGATGACTGTGCGCATTGATAAAGGAAGGGGTAGTAGACTGGTCTCCATTCATCCCATCAACCGGTCAGGGGAGACTGTCTTGATAAATAAACATGAGAGAACAGCTATGAGTTAATGATGAGCTAAAAGAGATGAATGCTAAATTTGCAGAAAATGAGTGAGAATTGAAAAATCATGTCATTTGTTCTTACTCCACAGTACACCATAGTAAACATTTAATCCCAGCATGAGTGAAGATAGAAAAAAAGGTGTTTCTTTCGATACCGATACGATACCAGAGTGTGAGTACAAATATACCAGTAAAAGTATCGAGTAAATTAATACTAGTATCGAAAGGAAAATATTGATATTAACAAATTATTGATGTGAGTTAAATTAGTGTGTCTTGGACCGACAAATCAAAAAATGAGCAAACTAGTCGGTGACCAATATTGCTGGTGATTGAATGATAAAACACAATTAATTGTTATTTAAATGATGAGTATAACAAACTGATAAGTGATAGTACCCTACAAGATTAGTTCTGATAGCAGAATCAAGTTTAATTAAGCGTAAAATGGCCTACTGGACACAAAAATTGAACCAGAGACCTTTGGCTTTGCACACCAATCCTATACCACTGGTCCATTCTGGTTCATCTCGTAACCGGGCCTCTTTTCACTGAGATTGTGGGTGTCACTGAGTTGTCAACACTTTCACCAATTACCATAAATATACTCAATACAACCAGAGAGCAAGCGACTATGAATGCGAGAATAACCGGTGTGGTAGAGCATTGGCAAGTAAGACCAAAGGTCCCAAGTGTGATTCCAGAGTCTGGGTTATCACTTTTCACTTAATTGAATACAATCAACTATGATTAACTTTTTAAGTTAATAAAGCTGTACCTAGTGTCTCTTCCTACAAACACGCTGGCAGGCTTAGACAGATCAATGCCCTCTGTCTTCATAATATCTGCAAGCACATACTTCAGTTCGGAATCACTGAAAAAAAAAAGTAAAATAATATGGGACAAGAAGTGAGACAAACCATAGTATGATGAGGTATAAGAAGCGAAGAAGTGAGACGAATGAATGATATTTTGAGAGAGGAGAAATATGTGAGACAAACATTGACTATTATAGAATTTTAACTCTATGACCGTTCTTAGACTCAAGATGAGTGAATAAACTCAAGAAAAAGCTTAAAGAGTTCAACTAACGTAGCGTTGGCGAGCCTGGTTGCTAGACTCTCCCATGTGTGCTCCAACATCTCCCCATGTGGGTCCACTAGCTTCACACCATTATCCGGCTCTGGGTTGTGAGATGCCGTGATCATCAATCCGATGGTTGCTACCAACATTCATAAAAATAGCCCAGATTTATCATCATTATTATTATTTTAACAATAATTTCAATTTACAATAGTTATTGTCAAGGAACTGTACCCGCATTTGCACAGAGAGTGGAAAACTATTTTGAAAAACAACCATTAAATTGGCCATCCGGTATTTGAACCACTATCTCCCCATTATGAGCAGTCCAGTCTAATACATGAGTGACGCATTTAGACAATGCAACCATTAGAGCGGGTTTATAGTATTTTTATTGAGATCAAAGTAGATTTTAGTAAAAATGCAAACTAAGGTAACAAATGTTGTCTGTACACATGTTTGTAAAAATATAAAAGCAAAGTTATTTGAATACCTTTTTTAGCTTTGGATCGGAGAACCGCTAATAGTCCCATGCGGAATATGACATAATCCAGAATGTCTGATCTATAACAAAATTTAAGAGAATAATAATAATATTTAGCACCACGTCTTACTACCCGTTCGGGTTATACGCTTTAAGTACTAATTACTCTAATGGATTAGGAATTGGGAAGGTTTAATTAGAGGAAGTGAACCCGCATTTGCGTGGAGGGAGAGTGGAAAACCATTTAGGAAAAACAACCCCCAGTTCACCCGACCGGGATTTGAACCTCGATCTCCCCGTCCTCAACAGTCGAGCTCAACACGACAAGTGCGTTAGCCAACTACGCCACCGAGGCGGGTTTTTTAGGAGATTACTTGAAGTCAGAAATATGTACACTTTTGAAAATTTAGTTTAAAAAAGTCACATAACATCTGAGATAGGCCTATAATAGTAATTGAAAAAATAAACTTTTTTTGGGGTTCAAGAACTTTTAAACCATGTGGATCCAACATAATCTTGAGGAATACAATTTTCCTTGTTACAATTCTTTTCCTCCGTGAACAATTAAAAACGTTAACATATTTAAAAAAATGATAAATGTTAGAAAATACAGATCTAAATCCTCGATTACTTGACCACCAAAGAATTCTAGGTAAAAATGTAGACTTATTACTTACTTTGCTCGAAAGCCAGCTGTACCATATTGAATAAGTTCAGAATCTTTTCTGGGAAACTTTTCAAGTCCTAAATTCCCAGCTTCAGCAAATACCGTAGTATTCATTTTTAAAAGGAAAGAGATGAATTTGTTAATATAGATTTGATCTTTAAATCAACATATGTTGAAATTGTCCGAAATCGGGTTTCCGGGTGTTTGGTGCGTTGACACCATTCAAGTGTTATTTGCGCGCGCAGCACTAACACCTGAAACACGCACTGTGTAGTATTTTACATGCTTTTGTCTAGGTTAAAGGTCTTAAGGATTAAGAAAATAGTTAAGAGAGAATGTACACGAATTTGCTTGAAAGTGGGAAAGATTTTATTTTAATACAAAACTCCATTTGTACACCCAGTCAGAGGAATTGAACCCGGAACTTTCAGTCAATGCAATAAAGGTCAACTACAACAATAGTTTCTGAGTTTCAAACCAGTCTTTGCGTTTGTGGGTCGTGAGAGTTCGGATATAAATCACGCGAGAGCTTCTCCAATAACTAAACCGAAAAAAACAGCTAACGCGATTTATATTCAAGTCAAATTACTGTGTTAGGATAATACGGTTCCTAATTTGCTTGAATAATGTTGTCTCTTTTTAACTCACTCAATTTGTTTTAAAGCACCTTATTTATGTGTAAACACGTTGTCTAGACTATGTAATAAAACAAGACACAGCGGGCTAGTAGGATAGCTAAATCTAATTTGGTCTAGCATAAATATCGCTACGTTTATCTCCTCTTGATAGATAGATGCAAAAATTTGTATTTTATTTCCAAGTGAATTCACGAGCGGTAATTTTGATTTACATTTCAAAACACATATTTTTATCCTCTACAAGTCACAACAATAGGCTCATTACTTCTAGAACACTCATGCCTCCCCGCAACTTCATCCTTCGTTCGAAACAATAAATATATGTTGGGGTTAAATCATTGACAAAAAGATTGTGTATTGCATTTATTTTACTAAACACAATATAAAAAGATACGTCTCGCTGGAAGACTATGAGGCTATAGTATAAACATACCATATATACATACATACACATACACATACCTAATCACGTCATTCCCTTACGGGGCAATTAAGCTACTATGCATGTAGCTCAACAAACAACAACCTCATATATATAACCCATCCTCACTAATTTTCTCAACACTTCCCTATCCTTGCATACTCCTTTCGCTTCAACATCTATACACCTAGTTAAATATTCTCTTTTATTCTTGAAACTCTTAATAGTCCTTTTTTTTTCACACATTCGTCTATATCCACATTATTTAGCCCATTTAGTCACGTCTTAAATGGTATACCCTATTCTTTTGATCCACACACACACATACTACCTTCATACATTTGCTTCGTCACTAAATACACACGCATTCTCTCAAACTGCCCAAACCAACGCTTCTTTCACATTGACCTATTAGATTCCCTTTCTAATCACACTCCTTTAGAACCATTTCATTATTGGCTCTGTTCAGACCACTTTTTCCACGTAGGTACTTTTCTTAAATATCTCATTCCAACTGCATTCACCTTGCTCTTGTGTCTCTACTGACAAACCCACACTTTACACCCATAAAAAAAATGCGTTGTCATTAACACACTTTTATATACTACTATATTTGCCTCTTTCGATACTACTTCATTCTTTGTAATAGTCCACATACATCCAACTACTCTCCTAGATGCATTCACCCTTCTGTCAAGTTCCATGTTCATCCTCTGTCATTATATTTTTACAGAACATTTTTCTCAAATATACAAAATCACTCCCTTGAGCTAATAGTTTTCCATTTTTACTAAGCTGGCAATCAATTCCTTATCCGTCCTGGTCAAACACAACCACTTAAGATCTAGAGGCATTTAAACTAAGATCCAATCTGCCTGTCGTCACATTCAAACTATTATTTAATTAATGTTACAAACTACTTTCATTCTCAGCCAATAATACAATATTATCTGCATAGGCCCTACGAATATGTGCAAAAGAACTTTAATTTTACTTTTACTGACTCACTTGGTAAACAGCGCTTCTGGCAAAACTATAAACTAATTTATATTAAACTTGCTGGATGAAGGTGAATTCTTAATTTTAAGTCAACGCCCTTCACAAATCAATAAAAACTATAACGGAAATTAGAATTTTTTACATGTACTTTTATCACTGAAAATAGGTTTTGAAAAGTGATTTTTTATTACTTTTTTCTTTCTCTACTAATTCTATTTACAAACATTTTATTATTTGAGTAAAACTAGTTCAAAGAAGTATGTTTTACTTGACTCTTTAGAAAGCACCCATGGGGCGGCGGTTGTGTTTGTTCTTGTATTTTGTTATGATTTTAAACAGCTAACAAAATATGGGTTTGAAATGTTTTCATTATTGTTGTGCTGTGTTTGTGTTTCAAACTCTACTTTTGTTATGTAAAGGTGAGTTTGTTTCTATGTGATTTAGTGATTGTATAAAATATTGACAATTATTGTTAATGGTTGTGCACAAGAAACAAGGTTATGATTTAAGTTATCAAATAAAGTATATATCAATTAGCTTAATATGTGTGTAGCTAATTGTAAGTGTATATATATTAACAAAATAGATAATTTTAACGTTATCACTTTGTTTCTTCACAAAGCTTAGTGTTGCCTTACAATAAATAAGCTAAAAAAAAAGGTCGTGGCTGAAGGTTCAGGTGAATCATAGATGTTGACCTGGACATGCTAGGCTTAATGCCGGGATCACGATCAACTTATCGTTAACGTAAGGTAACGTTCACTTAAAGTTAACTCAAGTGCAATTACGATTTACATAACTTAACGTAACAATTCAAGCCAAAAACATCTGCATTCTCGAGTATGATCTGTGATTTGTACTAGTTGTACAGTGATGATATGTGAATGTTTACTGTTTTCAATCGATATAATAAATATCAATTACTAAACTTTTTGATAAATTTAGCTTTCCTATTTTAGTTTAATTATCTTGTTTCAAAGTCTGATCACTAGAACTTACGCTAAAGAGAAAACATTGGACGTAATACCAACAAATGAATTACTAAATAGCCCTGTTGATGTCACTTGCATTATGATTGGCTGGTTAGATCATGTGATACCCTTCAAGTAACGTTCACTTAAAGTAAAAGACCTCTTAGGTCATCTCTGCGTTAAGTTAACTACATCGTGATCACTTCCACTTAAACACACGAGGAAATCCTTTACGTTAAGTTAGGTTAAGTTAACATTAAGTTGATTGTGATACCGGCATAAGATCGGACGCAATATCAGGTCGGGTGTAGAGCTGTCATCTGACATCGTTTTCAATTTCATGTCAGGGTGTCCAGCCCATCCAACCATATGCTGTTAGTGCAATCCCAACAATAAAAAGCAAAAATCAACTAATAAAATCACCCGCCTCAGTGGCGTAGTTAGATAACGCGCTAGTAGTGTTGAGCTCGACTGCTGAGGACGGGGAGATCGAGGTTCAAATCTTGGTCAGGTGAACTGAAGGTTTTTTCCTAAATGGTTTTCCACTCTCCCTCCACGCAAACGCGGGTTCACTTCCTCTAAATTCAACCTTCCCAATTCCTAATCCATTAGCATAATTAGTACTTAAGCGTATAACTCAAATGGGTAGTAAGACGCGGTGCTAAAAAACCTAATAAAATCAGGTGCTAAGTCAGGTTGTTTGTAAGTAACATCTGATTTGGTTAGGCTGAATGCCAGGCTTAGGGAATACTAGTCAGATTGTATTTATCCGGTTTTAGATAAATTATGCATTTCTTTTAGTATTACGTGCTTTTAATTGCCCATTAAAGCTATTCCCAACCCACATAGTTGAATTACAGGATGATAAAGGAAAATGTGAAGAAATGCATTTATTATGAATCTGGAAAAAATTATGAAACTATACTTTTTAGTACCCAAATACAGACTTTGGGGGACCATAGTCTGTGTCCGTGGTCCTAAATAAATTATATTCGTGTCTACACAGTGTGTGACCTTAATCACGTGATCGTGCAAACAAATGAAATAAAGATTTTGATCAATAAAACGTTTGAAAAAAAAATCGTCTACAACAAGGAGAAACTGCCAAGCTGTCGGCTGATAAATAAAAGACTCTAAAACAACTTTTTTTAGAAAATGTTCAGGATATACTTAAATGTAGGTTAAGTAACAATCACAATGCATATATTCATAATCACTTCCTTGTTGGCATATTAGCTAACACGCTAGTTTTGTGTTGAGCTAGACTGCTAAGAATGGGGAGCTTGATGTTCGAATCTCGGTCTGGTGAACTGGGGGGGAGGTCCTAAATGTTTCTCCACTCTCCCCAATGCAATTGTGGGTTCAATTCCTCTCATTTCCTAACTCATTAGTGTAATCAGTACTTAAGCTTATAACTCGAATGGGTAGTAAGACGCGGTGCTAAATTTAAAAAAAAAACATGATTTGTATTATCAAATCTATAATTAGTAACGGTTCCTTTCACTGCCTTTGGTGATTTTATTTCAATGTGCCTGCGCACATATTTACCTAGCTGTGATTGGTAGTCTGTATAGACTGGTCCTTAGAAAGTTAAGATTGACTAACTTCTTTAGAGTACAAATTAGAACTATGTAGACAAAGCAATCAGACACTTTGGCATTGGTTTATTAGTGACTATGTGCCACGAACTAATGAATATGAAATCTTTATTGAGAGGAAAACAAATCCTAATACATCTGATCAATATTCACTAATAAATACTGATCTGTTATGGCACAGCTGTAGGCCTACTTATGACTGGACGGCCAGAATGTCAAGCAATATTATTTATATATGTGGCACCTAAAGTCACATTTCCAACCAAGTCACTGAAGCTAGGCAGTTTATCGTTGTGCCAGTTTCTTGTTGCGTCAACTAGGTCTCAAATATGGCCATATCCATTATTGGAGCACACTAACGCTCAGCCAACTTTCATGGATATTGTGTTAACTTATCGGACTTAAAACTTTTCAAAAAAATTCTATGATGTCGGTCATATAGCACCAAATTGGATATTTCCTTCGTGGAAACATTCAAAGGAAAAGTTTATTGAAATGCTTTGAACATATTGCACACGTTCACATAAGCCTAATTATACTTTTGACACCATCTCGCTATTTTTTGGTTTACCAGTATCAACTAATTTTCAAAATAATTAAGAATTAGGCTTTTTGTTTTGTGTCCAACAAAGTACAGATAGATTTTTGGCAGTCTTTTAAATTAATTTTCAGCCATTCTTGTGTCAGTCACACTTTAAAAATCAATATTTTTGCAACTGCTTGGGTGACAAAGTCGTTGCAGTTAACAGAGAAGTCAAGGCTTGAATCCTGGGCGGGTGCAATTGCATTTCCTCTAAGCTACCCTCCTATTACTTTATTACTTATATTAATTTGTCAACCTGTCCGATACCTTAGCTATGTAGGTAGCGTCAGGGTCTCTTCCATCCGGGAAAATCAAGGAAAACTGGAATTAGCCAGAAATTTGAAGTGGTTGGGGAAAAAATGGGAATAAGTCGGAAATTTGGTAAATTACTAAAAATATCTGGGAAAATGTTGTTTTACTCAAAATATTAAATATCTTAATCACTAAATCATTAAATTACAATACGATTCAAACTGTCTTTTTTTGTTTCTAGCTGTATAATTTATTTTCTAATTCCTAGTAGACTTTGTTAATACAAATAAAAAAACTGTTTGTGTAAAAAATATTAACAAAAACTGGAGGGGGGGGGGTTGGAGGGTGTGACAAATTTATGAGACTGGGAATTTTAAGAAATGATCAGGGAAAATGTTGGAATTTACATTTGTCAAGTTTAGTAGACACCATGTAACGTGTCTGCCTATGTGTTAGATATATGAACTGGGTCAGTAACCATTTCAATGGCCATATGGTTTAAGGTGTAAATTTTTTGTTAGACTTACCTGCTGATGATAAAGAGATCAGGGTTCCTTCCAATTCTAGTCTGGTCCAATGAGAGTGTTTTTTTCCTAAATGGTTTTCCACTCTCCTTCCATGCAAATGTAGGTATACTATCTCCAAAATACTTACTTCATTATCCTTGCCCCATTAGAGTAATTATAGTTATATGTATACAACCTGAACAGGTAGTAAGACGCGATGATAAAATAAACTGGGCAGTAAAAAATATATATAGCTAACTATCAATAAAACAATAAAAACTATTCATATATTCGTAACAGTCCGACACCGTAGCTCAGGCGGTAGCGTGTCTACACACTGAGCTAAGAGTCCCAGGTTCAATTCCCGGCATGGCCGAGATATTTATCATTAGTAAAATGTGGATTTACCCTTCCACAGTGATTAGTTAACGAGCCGGGGACTGGATGTTGTGCCTGTCCTAGTCTTAAGTTAGATTATAAGGCGTATGAAGTTACGACAGGCCTAGCAAGCTGGTAGTGGAAGAATATATGGCTTGAATAAAATCACTGACCCATTCTGAAAATAGTAATAAATATAAAGTTAGTATATCTGTAACTATAGTGTTTACTGTTTTCGTTACACTTGAAAATGTGATTTTGAAGGCCAATTGTCGGTGAGACGGCCGGAGATGGTCGTGTGGTGCACCATCAGTATAGAGGAGCAGTGGAAGTGTCAAAACTTCTCCCAGGCTATCGAACGAGACTTTGCGCTGTTTGGTAACGATGAGATGCGACTCAATTGTACCAAGGTGAGTCAGTTGGGGTATACATTTTTAGAAATATACATTGCGTACCGTAATGACAAGACTTAGCATAATATACATGCTACATTTGATTGAAATTATATTTTTGTACGGCTACGGGTCCAATTCCAGTTGTCCAAGTGTCATTTTTCAACAATATTCAATGTAATTGGACAAAAATTGCTATATATGAATTGATAATGCTTCTAATCGCATTGGAGCTGCTTTTGTGGCTGGATGGTCTAACACCCTACTCTCATGTTGGACTAGACTGCCGAAGACAGGGGGGATCAAAGTTCAATCCTGGTCGGACGCATTAAGGGAGGTTTAATTCCAAAATGGTTTTCCTCCACTCTCCCTCCATGCAAATGCGGGTTCACTCCCTCAATTAACTCAAACCTTCCCAATTCCTAACCTGTTAGTGTAATTAGTATAGAGGCGTGTAACCTAAATGGGGTAGTAAGAGGAGGTGCTAAACAAAAATATTTGGATTGGTGGACATGCGGGCTAACACGTCAACCTCTTCATGTGGTTTGCTGGTGACAGCGGGATTGTGGTTTGAATTTCAACCTGTTGCACCTACTCAGGGTGGTTTTTCCTAATTGGTTTTCCGATCTACTTCTACACAAATGTTAGTATACTACCTCTAATTTCTACTTTCCTTCTTTCTTTTATACTGCAGGTTGTGTAAATATGCACTTGACTGGGTGGATAGGAAGGCGTGTATACAAAATGAAAATCTAGGCTAAGTTACCTTTTTTTAAAACCAAAATTGGATACCACTACAAACTATTAAAAGCAAATAAAGGAATACCAACATTTCTTTGATAGGCCTATAATGTGTTGCATTCTTTACAAGTGCTTCATGTGATTATAGATATTCAAGGATAATCAACACATAAACACCAGAAACCAAGCTGGTTTGCGATGTAACTGAGCATATCTGTCCTGCAGTAAGATAAAAGACAGGAGACGAGGAAAATACAAATGACAGTAAAATATTTTCTATGTTCCTATACCAGTTTACTTTCGTTTCTCTTGAATTTGACCCTTGACTATCAACCGAAATATTTGGACTTTTCAGGATGGAAAATGTCAACTTTTAAAATATGTTTACAAGTTTCTCTCTTTATATATATATATGATTGTCACTCTCTCAGCTACCAAGGCAGCTCCTTAAAGTATTTCTCTTTAACTTGTTTAGGCGTTCAACAAGGAAGACTGCATGGCCTACCTCGATGAAGAAAAGGCTCAGATCACGAGTCTGGACGCCGGCGAGGTGTTCGTTGGTGGCCGATATCACAGTCTTGTCCCTATCATGCAAGAACTCTACAGCGGTGAGAAAACAATTACTTTGCCGTACTCTTAAGATAAAATATAATCATAATGGCAAATTTTCTTTAACTCGTAGGCTTACCGTTATTATTTTAACTCGAGTGCTACCCGCATCTGTGTTTTCATGGTCTTACGTGTCACTATCATGTTAGATTGAGTTGCTGGTGTCAGGGAGATCGAGGTTCGAATCCCTGTTGGGTATACTGATATATTTTTTTCCCTAAATAGCTTCCCATTCTTCCTTCACATAAAGGTGGGTGCATTTCTTCTATAATTATATCTCACTCCTCCCTATTCAATTAGCTTAAATAATATACTGTAGGTATGTAAGCTAAATGGATAGCTATATACGATGAAGAAAACAATTTTAGAAGCTGAGACATTTGTTTTTTATAAACATATTTGTTATTTGTTTGTCATATTAGGTAGACAAAAGTTTTACCATGCCGTGGCTGTTGTGAAAAAGGGAGGTACAATGGCAGATGTACGCTCCTTACATGATTTACGTGGGAAGAGGGCTTGTTTCGCTGAAGTTGGCACCTTGGCTGGCTGGGTTATTCCTATTTTCACGGTAAGTTTTCTGTTTAAAAGGATTTATCATTAAAATCACTTATTTAGGTAAATTCTAAGAGTATGCTTATAAATTACGGCCATGAGTGTTGGAGATATAGGCGTAGAGGGCACAATTAATCTAGTGTTGTACTAAATAGGGTTGATTTGTCTGTCAAAAGCAATTTCGGGGGAAGTCAAAAGTTTTAGTCGGTAAAATTGTACTGACTTTGGTTTAAAAATAAAAAATTATAATTAGTATCTGACCGAACGTTCGGCTTTGGCTTTAGCCAAAATTAGACCAAAGATTCATTTAATTTACCTTCCCTAATCTACACTCGTGGGTGCGACGCGGGAGTGGTCGCGTGACATGTAACAACTGACAAGTCACTGCATGGCATGTTGGATATATGGTGCTCAGTCGGTAGACTAGTCAGTAATGGCGACACATGGTTTGTGTTTACTATAGTTTAGGTTTACTATCAAATTTATTAAGAACTCCCCCCTCCCCCCCTCCAACAAATCATGGCTAATGTAATTAATTATTATATACATAAAAGATAACTGATCAACTTTTTTTCCAGGACTGAATGGCAATAAAAAATAATTGTTACTTTTTCAAAGCCAAATATTAAGTGATTAATATTTTTGTCATGTACTTTAATTTTGTCTCTATTATTTTGTATCACAGTTTCAGAAATGTATTCTACTTTATTTTATCAACAATAAAAAATGTGACTTGTTTAAATAAACACGATCTTAAATTTTAAATGCAACAGAAATTGCATTAAACTTAAATGTTAAGTATTTTTTGCAATATGCGTGATTTCTTCAGCTTCGGCCAAATAAAATGAACTTTGGTCGGACACTACTTATGAAACCAAAAAATACAGTCATGGTAAATATACCATTTTAATTTTATAATTATTTTATTTTTTTAGGATTCTTTGTTATTTGGATGAGCAATCTTATTCCAATATAAATTCAAAATGTCAAAGAAGTTTCTCATGAAGTAATTTGTATTTGAGCATTTTACTGCGGTAAATTTATTACTTATTAATTGATATATTTGCATCATTTATGAAGTACTCGGGAGTCTGACAGTAGGAAAAAAAGAGGAATTGGAGTCCGAGTTGAACCCATGGCCTACCAACTCCACAACTCTGCTACTGACTAAATATCACAAATGTTATGATAGCATAAATAATTCTAAAAGTACTACCCTACATAAATCATCTTTACATTGCTTCACACATGTCTTTTCATTTTTCTTTATAAAACACTTGTTTTTCATTAGTAAAGGTATCCCACCTCAACAGATTATTGGGGTTAAGGCGGGGGCAGGTCCCCCCACTAACACATTAACAACGTTCGTGGCTAGGGGCATGTGACTTTAAGAATCAGAATCCATTAGTAACATTTATTTAAGAAAAATGGCAATTGAAATGTATTTATTAAATCGCATGAAACTCGCTTTGGTGTTCATGTGGTCTAATGCACTACTCTCGTGTTAGACTAGACTGCCAAAGACGGGGATATCAGGGTTCAATCCTGGTCGGGTGTACTGAGGTTTTTTTTCCACTCCCCTTACACACAAATGTTGGTGCACTTACTCTCCTTTCATTGATGCCTCTTAACCCCTAAACCATTAGTGTAATTAATACCTAGGCGTGTAACTCTAACGAACGGTTAGTAAGACGCGGTGCTAAAAATAAATATATATTGCATAGTGTTTGACTGCTAAATTTCTATTGAGCTTTTTTTTTTTCTAGCTCATGAGAGAAGGTGGCATGGAGGTAATAGATTGCAACAATCACGTGAAATCGGCAATCAAATATTTTGGACCCAGTTGTGCTGTGAATTCTCTAATAGATAAATATAACCCTATTGGTGAGTTGTTACAAATACTGGTTTTTATAAAAGATATATTTTAACAATTAAGTTTGTTGTGTTAATATTTTTAGTGTTAACAAAATCTGGACCATGGCCGTAAACATTGGGCAGGTCTGGTAGCAAGTCAGTAGTCATCAACTTCGGTCACTTCTCAAGTTTAATCAAACAGACTTTTTCCTTTTGGGGAAATACAATTTTGATTTTGCTTAAGTTATTATATGGATGTGTAGTAAAACATTTTGCATTTGTCTCTGCCACATTTAAGTTTGAGAGCATTAAATAACCAGCTTCTCTGGCCACACAGTATAAGGCATCACTCGTGTTAAACTAGACTTCCGATGATAAAGATATCAGAGTTTAAATCCTGATCGGGTGTACTTAGATTTATTTAATAAAAATTAGTATTTCACTCTCACACTTAAAATACGGGTACGTTTCCTCTAAATTTAACCTTCCTCATCCTTAACACATTACCGTAATTAGTACATATTCATTTAACCTTAACAGTGATTAAGATGCAGTGTTTAAACCCATTATTAATGACACTAAATTAGAATCATAGACTAGGTACTGCAAATGTAGAGCACCTCTCCAGTACAACCAACCGACATTTAAATACCACTCTCTTATCACCAGCATTCCAAACTAACATAAGAATGGTCATAAAATACATATTGAAAACTAAAATTATTGAGAGGGTGGCATTTCCAAAAAATATATATATATATTATCAGTAACTTAAATAAAAAGAATTCCAACTTAGTACCTTACTAGTTTCTCTAGCTCTGCGTCTCACTACCCGTTTGGGTTATACTTAAGTACTAATTATTCTAATAGTTTTATAGGAATTTGTAAGTATATAGATTAAGTGTACCTGCATTCGCGTGGAATGAGAGTGAAAACCCTTTTTAGAAAAAACCCTCAATACACTTGACTGAGATTCAACCCTTGATCTCCCTGTTATCGATAGTCAAGTATTCTGTAATACTACAATACTACAATAAGAAAAGAATAAACCTCTAAATGTGAAACCAACTGTGAAAAACCTGAATAGGTAGTAAGACGTGGTGCTAAAAAAAATATAAAAAAATTCTAAGATACTTTTTATTAGAGATGTCAACCTCGATTCTTTGATACTTCAATATCCTCGATTGATACTAACCTAGTATCGAAAGAATCGATCTTAATATTATGATTCTCTATAATTCGATTCTTAGCTCTCAATGAAAGTTACTGGCAACTAAGAAAATGTCAAAATTCAGAACAAGTATTACTAATGATTTTATTTATTTTGTATGATATGCTTTAATACTTGATAACTATATTTTTTTCTTTTTTTAAAAAAATGAATTTTTGTGTTATATACTTTTTTTTTGTATCATTAATATTTATTTTTATTTTTTGTTTCTTTGCTATTCTATAAAGTTGAATAAATATGTTTTTAATGAGGTTGGATGCTTGGAAAAATAATCAAATAGTAAATGTTCAAGAATCGAGGTTGAACTTAATAATCGGAACCAAAAATCAGAATAGAGAAAAGAAAGTATCGTGACATCTCTACTCTTTGTTTATTTGCAGTTTGCAGCAGTGCTGTGATTTTTCGAAACTATGTTTAATTCAATCTTGTAGGATCGCTGATCAATGTTAGACCCACTATTATACAATCAATCAACCGGCTTACTTTATTGATTTTGTGTTGCAGGAGACAACTCTGACAAACTATGCAAGCTTTGTATTGGCAAGGTGCCTGGGGAGCGTTGCACGCCAGCAGACCCGTACGCTGGTTTTGAAGGGGCGTTCAGGTGTCTGTTGGAAGCTGGAGACGTAGCGTTTCTCAAGCACACCACAGTTCAAGAGATGACCGCTACTAACCTGGACTTTAGTGAGTGTTTTGGGGAATCTTATGTTGCTGCGTTGCCCAAACTGATTAGAAAATGTATCAACTCAATTATACAATTTTGTAATTTCTCTAATATTGTTCTATTCATATCAAGAATAAAAGAATGGTTTAAGGAAAGAGGAAGATGGAGGCATTTGACTAAACTGAACTGACCACAGGCTGGTAACAGTTGATGACGATGGTGACGACTAAGCAGAGTTAAGTTTGGTTGAAAAAAACTCCAGTTATAAAATAAATCATACTTGCTAGACACATCATCATGAATGGTTTCCAACATTTAGTTGGGTTAGTTTGGTGAAGCACCTCCATCTCCCTCTGTCCACCTAGTTCACATTCTTCTCCTCTCACTTGTACACTTTCTGCAATCTTCTCCTCCTGTGTTTTTCTTTGTCATGTTTGCGGCCTTTTTTCTTACATACGTCACCACCATGATACTCCTTTGGATCTTCCATTTTTCACTACCCCGTGTACCCCAACTCCTATCCATACTAGTTCATTTCCTAGTTATGTTTCTCCTTGTGACAGCAAAGATGCTCCACCACTATCCTTGTTTCTCTTACATCCATTGGTCAGGTTTCTGTTGCATACGTAACAAATGTGTAGAAAGTAGGCCCTATATAGCACTTTTAATGCCAGATGTATTATTTAGGTGGTATTTCGAAGAATGACTATGAGCTGCTGTGTCGTGACGGATCTCGTCGCTCTGTGGATGAATATCACCAGTGTAACTGGGGGTCAGTTCCCACGCATGCCATCGTTACAACTTCTGCCAAGACTGTTGAAACTAGAAAGCAATATCAACGATTTTTGCAGGTATGTTTTATTTTTATTATGTTGGCACGGGCGGCAGCGAGGTGAGACACGTGTCTCGATCATCATCCCCCACGTCACGGCCCCCCCATCTACACACCCACACCCAATAATCCTACTCAAATGAAGCACTCTTAATACAGTAAAAGAAACCTTGAATTGTTTTATTCAAAAGATTAAAAGTTTATTTGTAGGGCAATGCATAAAAGATTAAAGGCAAATATTTATTACTCATATAATTAGTTTTGTGATATTAATTAGTTTTATACAGTTGGTATGAAATAATTATGTTTTAGTGCATTTACTCAAAAATTAACAGTAATTTTTTTTCCCCTGAAACAGCATTAAAATCTTAGTACGGCCTTTAATCCCACCTTAACAAAATAATTGTACCTTTGAGGATTGCATAAATCTTTTACAATCACTATGATAGATGTTGGTATTTACTGATTAACTTCCTAAACATTATTTTAAAATAGATGGATCTTGACACTCTTAATAATAATACTTTATAATTGAGCCAAAATGGCTGAATCAATAGTCGAGCCTTTCATATTACATCTTTTCACATGTGTTTTAAATAGTATATTTGCTGAAGTTTTGTTCACTTCTGGTATTCTATTGTGACAAGAATTTAGTGTATTTGTTTACCAAGTTTGAACATATGGCTAAATAATTTTATAATAATGGAAATTGATAAAAATAAAGAAAGATTAAAAATAAACTAATGTGTGTAAATATAATGAGGAAAGAGATAAAAAAAATGTTAGCACAACTTTCTTTGAAGGGGAAGTAATGCCGGGATCACGAGCAACTTAATGTTAACCTAAAGTTTTATTATTATTATTATTATTATTATTAGCACCGCGTCTTACTACCCGTTCGGGTTATACGCACTTACGCTAGTGTGTAATGGTAGGGAGATTGTGAGATGAAATGAAGGACCTACAGTTTAACGTGGAATCCGAACCACGGTGGAGGCCTGGCATTCCCAACCTAAAGTTAACTTAACGTAAAGGATCTCCTCATGTGTTTAGATGAAAGTGATCATGGTGCAGTTAACTTAATGTAAGAGATGTCCTGTGAGGTCTTTTACTTTAAGTAAACGTGACACGAAGGGTATCACGTGATCTAGCCAGTCAACAGGGCTATTTAGTAATTCATTGATTGGTATTATGACCAAGATTCACTCTTTAGTATAAGTTCTAGTGATTAGACATTGAAACAAAATAATTAAACTAAAATAGGTAAGCTAAATACATGAAAAAAGTTTAGTAATAGCTTTATATTGTATTGATTGAAAACTGTAAACATTCACAGATCATCATACTCGAGAATGAAGATGTTTGGCTCAATTTGTTGCCTTAAGTTATGTGAATCGTGATCGCATATCTGTTTTCTTAAGTTAAGTTAACTTTAAGTGAACGTTGTGTTAAGTTAGAGTTAATTTAATCGTGATCCCGGCATACAGCCAACAGTCCCATGTTGATTATGTAAGAAAAATAGAATCTTGGAAGGTATGTGAAAATACCTTTCCTGGCATAATTTGTAAGCCTTTTCGCTCTCGCTCATAGAAATTCCTGTGTGCTGATATAATAAGTCGGTGAAAAAGTGCAAATTAAAAACCTGAAATGGATAAAATATATTAAGTTTTATATGTATATATTGAGTTAAGTAAGTGGGAAAAGTTATATGTATGTAATAAATTTTATTCCTCTTCCGGAATATTTCCTGTATTTTGTTCAACTTCGTTTCAAATCGAAAAATTTCTCTTTGCATATCCTTCTCATATTGATTAATTTTTTTTATTTTCAAATTGTTACATACGTTTATTTTTATGTTCCAGAAAGCAGCTCAACTGTATGGAGCCCCATCACAGAATGGTAGACCCAATCAACAGCCAATGGACCCTTACTATTACAATAATAATGAAACATCAACCACTGAATTCTCTTACTATAACAGACCCATCGAAACATTTAGTCTTTTTGAATCCGCACCAAAATATGGCCGCCGGCGTAACCTAATGTTTCAGGTATGTCTTTAATGTCGTATTTATTTGGTCATTATTACCAATTTGTTATCCATATTTTTTTAAATAGTTCTCTGCAACCTTTTGGGAAACTTTTATTTAATATTGTATATGTGGTGTGTGAATATACAAAAAAGGGGTGGGGTTTCTGGGAAAGCCAAGTAATTTTAAAATATAGTTTGTCTTGACACACTGTCAAATATCTTGTACTCCGCAAGATAAAATCCGTGAAAACAGCAGCCCTGATGTAAGCCGGGCTGTGGAGTCGGTACGCCAAGCCTTCGACTCTGACTCCTCTATATTTCTATTGTCCGACTCCTCTATTTTTCTAATGTCAGACTCCTCCATAAATAGCTAATGTATATTAATTAGTAATAACAAATTTTTCCTATACATTCCTAAACAAAATACAATTACCTCATAAAGATATATTATATATTCATATGTTTGTCCTTTATGTTATACCTTTTACATGTGTCCTATCATTCTTTACAATTTCCCTTTTTTATTTTTTTTAGGAAGTTGTGTTGCGCGTTTCACACTTCTCACTGATGAGTTCTGATAGAATGAAACCTAGGTCAGGGGATAAGGTGGTGACGATCGATTTTCTTTAAGAGGCAACTCTTTGTCCAATGTCAACGATGTAAAGTGTGAACTGTGTTCTTCTTTTCATTGTAAAACCCATATTGTGTAGGGCTCTGCGAATACTCAGATTTCTATCCGAGCTCGTTCTTTAACCTCGAGATTGAGGTTGAAAGTATTGTAGGCTCGTCATTTTTGAGCTTTCACTTGATGCACTAATTATCAATTTTTAAAACGCAATAGTAAGCATAGGCTATTTAATTGAGATAATATCGGCATTTCCACTTATAAATCATTTGGTTACTTAACAAATGATAGTGAAGGAAGTCACCCTGAAAGGATAGTTAGTTTAGTCCTAGATAAAAACAAAATTGCTTCTGACTCCGTCTCTACTGCCCTGGATGTAAGGGTTCATGATATTTCTTGGGCGTGCCCATATAGAAAGTAATATATGACTTGATGTTTGTCTCAGGATTCAGCAACAGACTTCTTCCCGTTGGAAGAGAATCGTCAGACCTACTCGGGTCACTTAGGAGGTTCTATGAACATGATCTTAGGGGTCAGGGACTGTCCTGTAAGCAGGATGACCCTTTGTGTGACCTCGGACCAGGAATTGGAAAAGTGTGTCAAGATGAGAGTGAGTCACAGTTTCAATTCATTCATTTCCTGTCAAAACTCTGGAATGTTTCTGGTATCTAAACAAAACAACATGTATAGTCCCGAAATCCCAGCTTGCCCCGCGGGGGGCGGCATATTGTAAGAGTCTGGATTCTACTTCTGTATTATATGATGTGGATTTCTCATATTATCGCGGCTCTTGATATTGCTCCATGGATGGGCGAACATTGTAGAATTCACAAATGTTCCTTCAGGGATTTTTCAGCAGATAACAGCACTCTGTGCTATCCTTGTATGTTTTCCACAGACATCCACTAATACAATTCGTTATTCTTGTAACTCGAATATCTCCGTAATGAATGCATATTATAAGTTACTCCATAATCAATTTATTACACTTATTGGGTAACCTGGTGGTCTAGGGGTAAGGTGTCGGACTTCTGTGCTGGGGGTCTGGGGTTCAATCCTCGGTCCCGGCAAAGATTTATCTGATTACCAAACCCTTCCTTCACCTCTGACCAAGACATCTTGTGAATGTGGGGAATGCCAGGCCTCCACCGTGGTTCGGATCCCACGTTAAACTGTAGGTCCTCCATTTCATCTCACAATCACCCTACCATTACACATTAGCGTAAGTGCGTATAACCCGAACGGGTAGTAAGACGTGGTGCTCATAATAATATTACACTTATTATTCACTTGTAATACAATAAAACTTGGAGCCAGACCGATAAAGGCCTGTCCTCTCTGACTTCACAAACACAATGGTATAGCGTCACTTCCTTAATGGTTGGGTGGACTCTTCTATTCTCGGTGGAAAGGGGGTGTTGGGTGGTAAAAAGGCAGGCTTAGACATTTTTCATTGCTGAATTGGCACAATTTCTTTATCACACACTAAAGATGTACCGATTCAGTAAAACCTATTACCCATTGTTTAAAATAATGGTTCATGCTACGGTTATTTGCACCGATTAATCCCGATCATCCATTATTTATTAATAACTTTTGGGAAATATATTTAAGAGAATGGTAACACTTAATGGAATTAATAAAAAAAATATTTTATGCCTAGCCGGCTAAAGTTAAAACTAAATTATTAGTTTTATCAACAGTATGAACTTATATTTTTTTACCTGGTTATGTAATTTTTGCAAAGCCCGCAACTCGGATGCATTATGTATATCAGTGCTTTTTTTTAATCTAGAAAACTTTGCTTTAAATTTCAATTTAAAAAAAATCAACATATTAATTGCCCGATAATGATTCATCAGTATCAGCCTTGGTACATCCTTATCACACACAATAAAAAGAGAGTTAATATCTATTACCAACTTAAAAAAATTAACACTAAAATCTAGGGGTGTGCGAAGTCCACTTTTTCAATTCAAAGCAAACTCGAATCGAATATATGAAACATTGTCGAAGCAGAATCAAAGTTTGGATTTTTTTGCTATTTTTTTACACTAGAAAAATATATTATTTTGCTGTTTATTAAACTTTTATGTATTGAAATAGTAAAATGTTATGTTGTACTTATTGTTACTAATATTTCATTTTAATCTAATAAATCAAGTTTTATTACAACTTACAATTCAATTCAGTTACTTGGGATTTTTTCCAAATATGGTTTTATATTATATATAAATGCAAATAATTGAACATAAATCGAGTATTTTAGCTGTCAATATTTTATTGACAAATCTTCGAAGCCAGAACTATTTTCGAAGCTAAGTTGAATCTGGCATTTGTTTCGAAGTTTCGAAGCCGAGTTGAAGCCTCGCACACACCTACTAAAATCCAAAATGTTACTAGACAGAAACTAGAATCAATCAGACAGAAAAATATATATATAAATTTGTAAAATAAATAAATTATGAGATATATATTTGGAATACGGGGATAGCTAAGAATCGGGACATAACTTTTTTTTTTAATTGGGTAATTTTTCATTGTGACCATTATTGTTTTTTTTATTGGCCAATTGTTTTAACTGAATATCGGCACCAGGCCATCGACAACTTTTTTTAAATTGAATTTTAAATATTTTCAATTTAACTAAAATTGTACATCCTTAAATAGTCATGGTCTTATTTAATACACCAATGTTATGTTCTTACTTTTTGAACACCTTGATGGTTTTTGTTAGTGTTTTTTTTTCATTAATTTTCAGATTGCGCTTAAAGCTCAACTTTTGAAACCGGAAATGATTTGTTATAAAGGTCACAGCCAGATTCATTGTATGCAGGCCATCAAGAATGGGTAAGTTGGCCTCCATTGCTTTCACTATTATTGCTATTAGTCATCTTTACTAAAACCTGCTTTGGTGGCAGCATGATCCAAGGCGCAATTGAACCACTATCTCTCCTTCATCGGCAGTATAGTCTATTGTGATAATAGCGCCTTGGATCATGTGGCCACCTAAGCAGGGAGATATGTTTTTAAAATGCATAATAGTTTTCTTTACTTCACATAGATTTTTTAAGGTCGCTATTATTGCTCTTCCCCGTTTTTACTCAACCAATCAAGTACAATAAGGGTTTATCGGGTTTATATAAATATTTGTTTTGGTTTTAAGTTGGTGTTTTGTTTCAGAGCAATGTCTTGGCTAAGAGTTTTAATACTGGCATTTTGTTTTATAAAGCTTATGTTGTATTTGTTGTAGCGTTGCGGACGTGGCACTGTTGGATGCTGGGGATATATACACCGGAGGGCTCCAGTATGATCTCATACCGTTCATGTCCGAGGTGTACAACTTAGGGAAGCCCGAGTATTACGTGGTGGCCGTCGCTAAAGAAGAGGATCCATCTACTGAACTTACTTATCTCAAAGGTTTGTCATTTATTATACAATTCAAATCCATATCTTTGAAAAAAAAATGAGTATGAGGAAATAGGAATATAACAAAAAAAATATAAAAAATAACTAAATGTTATCCTTTTTTCATAAAATGCCTTTATTAAAACAATAATACATCCAGTTAAGTTATAAATTAATGGTCTGGGGTATGGTTAGGTTTTTCTTTTAATTATGTTGGGGTTGAACCACCAATAAGCAGTATTAAAGCTCTAAAATAAATTCCCATTAAAAGTTTAAAAAAACAACATAGTTTTACTTTTTCCGCATCTTGAATATCCTTTGAGAATCGTTAAAATCTACAGTTTTCAGGTAAGTGTGTAAGCTTTGCACTTCTATCCTTCTTTCGATGTTTATCGAATACAAGTTTATGAATGTATTTTATTATATTTGTTGGAAGAATGTATGGGAAAGGTGGATAGAAAACCTTCCAAATAAATATAATAAAATACCACTGTAATAAAGAGATGTTTTCTTTAGAGATGGTTATGATTGTGTAACTAAGGATGTGCGAAGCTTTTAAAAATTTGAGT
The DNA here is from genome assembly GCA_902151425.1 of Timema shepardi. Lineage (NCBI taxonomy): Eukaryota > Metazoa > Arthropoda > Insecta > Phasmatodea > Timematidae > Timema > Timema shepardi. The sequence continues at coordinate 55,246 of CABFVX010002928.1, read as the reverse complement.
TGACTTTGAATATTGGCTAACTTCAATTTTGCTCCAAAACCAGCTTAAGTGAATGAACGGTATAAGGTGCGACACTCAATATACTGAACTGTTGATGACGGGGATATTGGGGGTTCGAATCCCTGTCGGGTGTACTGAGGCAGGTTTCCTCAGTTTCCCGCCACACAAATGTGGGTATATATCTTTTAAATTCAGCTTTCCTCATCCATAAAACACTATCATAATTAATACATATGTGTTTTATTTCTATTTGTCAATAAACACATGTTGAAGAATATTAACTATTTTAACAATTTTCCAGAAATTTCAACTTTTCTTCTTTCTATTTCAAGGCAAGTACACCTGCCACACTGGTATCAACACCGCCGCTGGCTGGATCATACCAATGGCGTACCTCATCTCAAACGGCTGGATTCGCAGCTACGGTTGCAACTCAATCCGCGCGGCAGCGGAATATTTCACCAAATCGTGTGTCCCAGGGGCCTTGAGTGCAGAGTACAACACCGATGTGCCTTACGACAATATGTGCGACCTGTGTCACGGGGCCAGCTACAGGTACTGCCGCAGAGACGCTTCCGAGGACTACTACGGGTACACAGGTACATGGTTTATAAATGCTGGTGTTTCGTTCCACAAATATGATAGAATTGTGGAAAATGGCGTGAGTCTATAAGTGAACTATACCTATAGAGCAGCCGCCGCTGTTAGCTATGCTAGTGCCAACATTCAGGGATGGAGGGTATCGCGTGGTCAGCACAATGAATCCTCTGGCTGTTAAATCTCAGTTTTATATACAAGAACCATTACTTCTTTATTCAAGTAGCTCCTCAATTGTCCTCATGAGACCGTGTTTGACCTCGTTCCAGATTCGCTTAGCCACAGAGAAAAAAATATTCTCGAAGTACCAGGGATCGAACCCGAGACACCAGAATCTGTAATCAGAAATTCTGATCATTAGACCACAAAGAAAATTAAGTAAAAAAACACATACTATGAACGGTATATATTCACATCTAATCTCCATTTCTTGTGTGTCCTTAATGTTATTCATTCTTCATACATGTTAATTGAGCTGAGATGGGCTCTTAAGTGTCATACTAACCAAATTCAGTGGCTGCATGGTCTAAGGGACTCAAAATAAACTCTACCGCCAATGATGGGGAAATTGTGGTTCAAGCTTATTGAGGGTGATTTAATACTCGCCTTCCTTGCAAATTCGGTTACACTCTAAATTCGACCTTCTTCATCATCCCTAACTAATTAGTATAAGCAAAAAGATGTTTTCTTTATAGAGATACATTATATATTCACAACCAATGTCCTTGTCCTGTGTTTATCCTTTATGTAATTAGTATAATTAGTACATATGCATCTAACCTGAACAGGTAATAAGACAGGGTGCAAAAAAAAATAGTTAAATTGAACTTTTGTATTTTTTAATGGGATCAAGATTTCCTAGTTAAATATACTTAAGTGGAACCACTAAGCAAAGATGATTTGATGTATGCAGGGGCTTTCCGGTGCTTGGTGGAAGGCGGAGGGGAGGTAGCGTTTGTGAAACACACTACAGTGATGGAGAACACCGACGGAAAGAGGAGGGAGTGGTGGGCGCGCAACACACTCACCGATGACTACGAGCTGCTTTGTCCTGATGGTAAATTACTGCGCCTAAAACACACAGAGAGAAAGTTTCACTTTTCATAGATCTTGAAGAAGCTATACCCGTTGTGTTATCATTGTTTTGTGAAGGAAACACTTTAGAATGGAACTCAATATGTTTAAGAATACTAAACATTTAATTTAGTTTTGGGCATTTTTTTCTATAGTTAAATATAATATATATTTTAAGGGTGTCAAACTCAATACCCTAGATTCAAGAAGACTTCCATCTCAACTCGCCGCCCCCTTCCAAAATGTTGAATTGGAATTAGTTTTAAAGCTGCCAAATACTGCCAGACCTCATACCATTAATTTAGCACTAAACTGAATGTATAAATGCTATATTTTGATTTCTTATATAAATAATTGGTACCAAAATATAGATTTGAAGGTAAAATGAAGACTCAGATTCCTAAATAAGTGGATTCAACCCATCTATAATATTAATAATCATTAAGTCCATCCCTCAAATCTGAACCCGAATCTTGGAAAAAAAAAAGTATTAACATTTTAAGATTAAATAGGAATATAACCAAATAGTATAACATACAAATATTAACATAATGCTGCTAACACATTGATTATAACATTCATATATTCTGTTAAGTGTTAAATTAATGGTCTGGGGTCTTGTTAAGTTTTTCCTATAATTATGCTGGGGCTGAAATCCAATAAACAGTATTATAGCTCTAAAATTCAAATTCAAAATTTTGGTATTATTATTATTATTTTTTGTCAAATCTCAAATTTGATAATTTTTTTTGAATCCTTGAATTTCTATAAGGATTTGGATTTGTGATTCATATCCTTAGTATAAATAAATAACATAAGTTTAATGTGAGTTTGGATGCATGGAAAAGATTAGATTTTATAGCTCTGAAGAATCAAAATTGAGGTTAAAATATAAGAATCGGAATCGATAGAAAACAGGAACATTGGCATCTCTAATATGTTTTAGGGTATTTCTTCTTATTATTCAATTCATTATAATTCATAAGTCATACTTTCAACTTAATTTAAAATTCCTGAATAAATAACTAAAAAGTGTAATGAAATCACTATATATATATATATATATATATTCAAAAAGAGAATTTAATTTTTATTATAATTATAATTAATTATTATTTAATATCATTATTAATTATTATTATTATTTATTATTATAGGCACCCGAGCAACCACTCACGATTATAAAAGATGTAATCTTGGTACCGTAAAGGCGAATGCAATCGTGACTCGTGGAGGTCTCGGCTACAACGAGACTCAGCTCAATGCTTACATCAACCTCTTCACTTATGCTCAGCAGTTTTATGGTCGCAAGGACGCTGACGAGTTCAGGTTAGTGCTCGTCAATATTATCACTAGCTGCACATAAATACCCGCCTCGGTAGTAAGACGAGGGGCAAAAAAAAAGTTGTTGAAAAAAACAAACAATTTTTTTACATCTTTTGAGCAGTAACATTTAAATTGTTTTTAAATTTTCATATTATTCAACTCAATGGAGGGGATGGCAATTGTAATGTTGATACGAACAAATTTGAGCCAAAGCCATTTACAACATGTTTTTAATGGTCATCTAGGTGTTATTTTATTACTATCATGAACTAGGTTTGTGCGAGGTCCCAAACTTAAAGAAAAAATTCTGGAAATTGGTTACTCACGAAACTTGTGCGGGAAAAAATTTGAAAAGATTTATATTTAAGGACAGTCTAGCAATGTCATGTTTGTACTTAATCTTCATTAAATTTAACATAATCACATCTACATATAATTTGAGTAAATACCGATCCTTGAATAGATCAAGAGAGGAAAACCTATTTTTAGCGCAAAATAATGATAAAAGTGGCTTTCATATATCAAATTATGCACGAAATACACCTTCGTCGCACTTATTTGCATAAAGACAAGTCTATTATATAAATGATTATTTGGAATGGCATCCATTTACTTGTTTTTATCATAGATAATAATAGTTACCATAAACAAATATTTGTAGAGCCCATCAGCACTTTTTATGAGAGCTTTGGTAACTAAAATTTAAGAGTTAACAAGTTAGGCCCCTATACTGGATCAGGTGAGAAGTTTTTTTGATTATTCTGATTGACAGTGTGTAGTCATCATAATAATCAACTGTTTCTAGCTTGTTGCCAACTCACTTAAGTAAAATTCTCCCATCTACACCTTCCACCATTCTTCCTCCAACTGTTTCTTCAGTCTCTCTTGTTGTCTTATACTTACATCTTCATCACTCTTCTTGGCATGGGAGTCTTTATTTTTGAGGTATATCACTATACTATAAAGCCACATTGTGGCTAACTCACTGACATTAATATTTACCCACTTCCAGATGAGCTAGAAACTTGAAATTTGGCATACTTATAACTTCTAGCATGTAACTGACGGGAAAATTCCAAAAAGTTAAAAAATTTAATTACTGACCCTTGGAAAAAAATTCAAAATGGTGGAGCAACTTTAAAGTCTGTGCAGACCTTTATTTGGAGGCCTCTTGTGGCTAAACGGTAAGACCTATCTAAAAACGGATTGCACCAGAGCTCGATTTTTTTTATTTTAGGTAAATTCTGCACATTTTCCTCAAATTTTTTAATTTTCCGACACACTTATAGGACAGCTAGAATCATAAAATTGTAAAAATAAAAATTAACATTCAAAACAATACTGGAATTACATTAATTTACACTAACCGGGGGTTTGGGGCAGAGCTCACAACAAGCAAAGCGAGTTATGTTATATGAAAATAATGTAAAGGAAAAAATGATAAGACAAATATAAGGAAAAAATAATGTATATATTTTCTAATAAAATAAGGAAATCAATTTACACTTGGTAAGAAAATTCTATAATAAATATTTTGGTCTAGTTTCAATTTGATACCAATTAATATTTTTGTGTATTTCCTTGAGTGATTGATCTATGTGGTTTGGTGTCCACACATTATTTACCGCCTGTCTGTCTTGTAGTTTCAGCATGTTCTACTCCCCGCCTCCATACAGCGATCTCATCTTCCAAGACGCTACGCAGCAGCTAAAGGTGATAGAGCCCAACGAGCGCTACTACGGTTCGTACCTGGGCGGTGACTTCTTGAGGGCCCGTCGTGTGGTGGACTGCCACGCCGGGGCTGGATTACCAACCCTCTCAATAGTTGGGACAGTGCTGACGGCTGCTGTCGCTGTGCTGATAAGCAGAGGAGTGATCTGAGTCTCACGACTCAGATGTTACAACGGTTGATAATAAACAAATAACTGGCAGCTGTGATGTTTTGCAGACATGAACCTTTTTTAAAATAAGATAAGACAAGTTTATCGTGTTTTATCTATGCCAGTTTTACTATACACAATACCGTTTGTTGAGATCTGAACCTGAAATTTACAGAATTGTTTCAATAGGTTGAACGAAAGAAAAAATGTATAACTTAAAACATAGTATTTAATTACAAAATAATGATAATAAAAAAGGTTGTTTGGAAAATAGTTTGAACTCTCCAGTTACCAGCCATAGAAATACCATTTAAACCGTAGTTAATGTCATCCTATTAGGCTATTCAAATAACGTCAATTAGAGGTGTGCGAAGCTTCAACTTGACTTCAAAAATAAAAAGTATTGACGGATAAAAGATTCCATTTATATTCAATTATTTCCCTTTCTTGGTGTTATAAACATTACAAATTAATGCCCATCCGAAATAATTTAATTGCATGTTGTGATCATAATTTGATTTATGACAAACCATTTGTGCTTTAAAAAAATCTAAGGGGTTTTAATGCATTAATTTAAATAAATAAACCCAATGTAATATTGTTTCAAAGCATAAAACTAACCACACAGATTCGAACATCAATTCAACTTTGAGAATTTATTTGATTAGAGTTTGCTGGGAATTGAGAAAGTAGACTTCACACACTCCAACGTCTAGTATGTATGCACAAATAATGACCAACCCTCATCGGTCGGCTTGCGGATTAAATATAAAGCCTGTCTCATCTTGTAGTTTTCGGCGAGAGGGAGGTTGGAGCTTGAATCTGGTAGAGTTATATAATTTTTCTGGATTGAAAACTTTGATCTGTTATAAGAATATTAAGAATAAAATGATAAAAGCAAAGGTTTTTTTTCAGGCTAAAACAATGCCGTCTGCTGCTTAGTAAAAATGTATATATTTGGTATAATCAATGTACATTAAAGTTAACATAATTTACCATTATTTACAGATAAAAGACCAAGTAATCAATTTTGAAAAATATACATTCAATTTGGTTTTATTTTGTGTATATTTAATACATTAAATAATACTACAATGAACTTTAAAAATATTTTTGTATTAATTTTAACGTGCTAAGTAAAATTTCGTAAAAAAAAACATCTCTCATTATATTTCTGTGTCGCTAGGTATTGATAATCGTAATATTAAAATCTCTTCTCGGTTTTTTCAATACTATTAAAATCTCTTCTCGGTTTTTTCAATACTATTAAAAATTGAAGAACCGTATTTTTATAATGTTTCTGTTCATCCTTCACAAATGAATCTGTAAATGTCAAGTGTGAATCAATTTTTACATAACCCTATATATGTTATGTCTAGTAAAGAGCCACAGTATATTGAAAAAATATAGGCCTTATTATTGTTACAAGAATCACTTGTCTTTAAATTACAAAGGTTTTTTTGGAGATTGGGGCAGTTTTTTCAGTAATTATTTTTAACAGGTTGGGGGGTTCAAAATCCATCTTAAGTAAGGTTTTTTTTATCATTGTTTATGATGAGATGAAAGGTTAGAAAACTTTGAAATGTTTCATTTTCATTCATTAATTACCTCCACTTTAGTCACTAATTTTCACCGTTCTTTAGAAATTATTGAAATATAGACTTCATGTTTTGCATCTATTTAATTTACCAAATTGTAAAAAATTACTCAAGTTAAGAGAGGGCAGAGGAAATGGATGGAAAATATTAAATCCTTTATGTGGGAGAGGTCAAAATCATTTTTAAATAAAGCCTTAGTAATTTAAGGATGGTCCCTTACAAGGTTAGATATTTCACAGAACACAACCAACTTGTACTTTAATGTCCTGGTGAAGTTGCCTTTTCCTGGTGGAACTGTAGACATTATTAGAGGTTTATGTATTATAAATGGATTTCACCGACCAACATTAGGCGTCTTTAAGTGCCTTAAATAAAGCTAATGTTTTTTCTTTTAGCAATACAAATAAAATTGCTGAAATGCATTTTTTTTCATACGTGATTGAAGATCAAGGAGATTTTCTCCCATGTAAAATATTGCATTTCTTTATAAGTGATTTTCTTTATAGAGCTTTATTTTTTTATTTGATAAATGGTTGTCTATTGTCTTTTATACAAATTAGTGTTATCATGAAATAGGCTATTTACAATCTTATTATATTATTTATATGTTTATTGCAAATCTAGTAGGAAGATACCTGTCATAAAAGAAAATAGTTTCATATTTGGCTACCACCACGGATAGATATTATTCAAGTCAGAAAAAGAAATTTGATGGAACATGTATTTTTTTAAATACCTTTAGCTTATGTTATTAGATCTGAATAATTATTTTTAATACTCAACATTGCATTAAATAATGTGATTTTTGGTTAATTCTTATTTAGTCATGTATCAAATCAATACCTCTACTATTGAGTTTTATCTTTTTAACCATTTTTAATGTGTGTTCAAGTACCTTCACCTCGTCTGCTGCTATTTATTCAACTTGTTTACATAAAGAATGATGATGCAATCAAGATGATAAACCATAAACATTTTTGTAAATCTTAGCTCAAAAGTAATAATTTGTAAATGTTCAGTTTGAATGAATTCTGTCCATTTAAAAAAAAAACTGAAATGTTTTTGTCTTGTAAGTTTTGAAAGTAATTATTTTTTAATGTGTTATTGCATTAAATGTAAGTGATGTAAGTGCTATTGTATAAATAACATTCCATATATGTTGTGAAATATTGTTATATAGGAATCACATTTTGGTACATTTTCATATTTATACTCATCCTACAGGGGTTGTTGCTGCAGTATTAGTAATCGTTAGTAATAACCATAGTTTGTCAAATAGTTTCTATTACACAACCAGCAGCAACGTTTATTTTGTTTCATTTACATTTATGTAGTAGTAAATAATTATTTTCAGACTAAAGTTAGTATCGTATTATAGAGATTGTAACCAGAATTTTTATTATTGAATTGCACGGACCAATTATTTGTGTTGTACTTTACTCTAAATAAAGTTTTATATTATATATTTTAAACAAACAAATTTATGACAAAAGTTCAAATTTATTTAATTATAACATTAAAATTTGTATCGCTATATCTGACCTGAATTGCTTCATAAATAAGTCTGTGACTTTCAATTAATGTGCATGTGTAATTATGATTCAAAGTTGACACACATTGTGTGTTATGGAGACAAATGAAGTAGCACAAAAGATTACAATGATAGTCACGATTTGGAGTTCTTTTGAAATAATTTAATTTGTTGAAATTGATTAAAATGTTTTTATTTACGAATATTAAACATGATATAAAGATAGATTCTTTCTATACCAATAAGAAAAGTTTGACAATAAAACAAGATGGTAAACTAGACCTGAAAAAGAAGTGACAAATAGCTAAGCATTTTTCTCATTCCGATACAAAAAATACTTATGTGTTTCCAGCCTGTGGCCAGGTCAGTTTAGTAACATGCCTCCATCTACCTCTTTCGTTACACCATTCTTCCCTCTTTAATTGTTTCTGTTACCCTCCTCTCACCTGCACATTTTCTGTTATCTGCTTTTCACCCATTTCTTTGATAACTTCATTCCTAATCCTTTTCATCCTCATGACAGCTAATATGCTCCTCGCAAACTTCCTTCCCATGGCCTCCACTTTCCTCATCTCTCTTACATTCACTGTCAATGTTTCTGCTGTATATGTGACAATGGATACAAAGTTCGCACTGTACAACACTTCCTTACACTTCAAGGACACTTCTCTTCTTCAAAGCAGGTCTCTTATATTTATATATTTCTGAAAATTAAAAATATAATTTAAGCCATTTTAAAGCTTAAGAGACAAGGTTTTTACTTGAATGTGTGACTTTGTTTTCTTATACATAGTTATCTATGAATCAGACATTGGTTGTAAGAAAGGTTAGGAAATTGAAGGCCATGGGAATGAAGTTTTTGATGAGTATGCTAGCTGTCACAAGGAGGAACAGGATTAGGAATGAAGCTGTCCAGGAGAGAGGGTAGCCAACATAATCGAGAAGTGGACTGTATGGAAATTATAACAATGAAATACTCGCCTGAATAACGTAGCTTTATTAAATGAGAAGTTGGGTACTTGCCAGCTAACTTTATTGAGTGTCTATTTTCCCCACGATTAATGTCCACTCCCTAATTCGACCTTTCACACTAATAAATTATTAAAATGAGGACACGGAATATGCAAATACTACAACCAAACTAAAATGAGGACTTAACACACAAACATGTTGCTTCTTGGAAAATCATAAACCAACTGGCAGTAATGGCAAGTAAAAAAATAAGGGGGAGGGAGAAGGACCGTCCTTCCAATCAGGAGTAATGATAAAAAAAATAAGTGGCAGTTAAAAATTAAAAACCTAGTAAACAACAGAGTACTTTTGGACTAAAAAAAAACAATAAATTTACAACCGAGATTTAACACCCTGCAATAATCAATCAAATTATAAATAAGTAACACTATTTCAAAATTTCAAAACTTTTGAAAGAATATTTTTACCCTCCACTCAAACAACAGGAATAGCTGTACCGCCATGTGCTGTTCTCTCTGAGAATATGTCTGGAGTGACTGAAGCCTGCCTGAGCTGGTCATCATGCCTTCTCTGTCTACGACCATCCTTGTTGGTCACTTCATACATCCATTCCCCTAAAGATTTTTCCGCTGTGCCCTGGGTCCCCTTGGGATGGTTGGCAGAATATTCCTGAATCCGCACGGTATCTCCTAGGTGGGAGTGTCGCTTAGGGTGTTTGTCTCTTGTTTGCCTTCCTCGCGTGATGTGTAGTCCGGGTAGGACATTTTTAGAGACGCAGTTTATGACCCATGAGCAATTCTGCCGGAGTCACTCCAGTGGGATGATCCTGTGGCCAAAAAGAACATGCGCAAGACATATATGCCAATTTCCCTTGACTTGTTTTTTTACAACGCTTTTTATAGTTTCTACTGCCCATTACTTGAAAGGGTAATATGACGGTGTTTTCATTTGTACAACTTTCACTAACTAGTGTGTCTGGGATGAAAATCTCTCGAATTTTCTTGATATGTGATCCAGCTGTCAATGAGCTTATTGTGGTGGCTTCTATCCATTTGGGATGTGCATCCACTACCAGGAGTAGTGTGTGTCCTTCCACTGGTCCAGCAAAGTCAACGTGAATTCTGAAGCACGGTTTGCTGCGGTTGGCCAAGAATGAGTGGTAGCCTTGATTGGGTTATGTTTAACTTCTCGGCAGGTATTACAACCTCGTACAGTTGCTTCTACTTCCTTGTCTATGTTTGGCCACCACATTGAACTACATGCTGCATACTTGGTGCTGACGACTCCCATGTGGGTGTTATGAAGCAGCTGTAGAACTGCTTGTCTTAAAGAGGTTGGCATGATGACTCGAGATCCTCTGATCACACACCCTCTCGAAGTGTTAGATCTGGGCTAGTATTACAATCTGGCTACCCAGTTTCAATCGATCTTTTAACTTTGCTCAATACGCCACTTGGGATGAAGATATAGGTCCTTCACCTGATATATCCAGTAAGTAAACTCCCAACGGCTCTGGGTAAGCTTGTTTTTCGGTGGGTTCTGGTAGTCTGCTAAGAACATCTCCATTCCCCACTTTCTTGTCTTGTCGATACTGCAGGTCGTAGTCTTAGGCTGACAGGATTAATGACCATCTGAGCATGAAAGGCAAAACCATTGCTGAAATAGTTTTGTCAGCAGCTAAAAGTCCTAAAAGTGGTTTGTGATCTGTCACTGCTGTAAATTTTCGACAAAGGAGGTTTGGGCGAAACTTTGTCACCCTATAGACAAGAGCTAAGCCTTGTTTGTCTTATTTGTGAATAGCTACACTCTGCTTTGGTGAGTGTCCTAGACCCAAATGCTATTGGCGTCTCAGTCCCATTTTATATTATGTGGGCTAGTACCACTACAATTCTATAAGGGCCGGCATCACGGTTAAGGACAACAGGTTTGTTTGGGTCGTAGTGAACCAAGACCGGTGCTGATGTTAGTACAGTAGCCCCATGACTTCTTTGGTGCTGACTGACAGCTTTAAAAAGTTACCAGACCAAATTACGTATCCCTACGCCGAACCAGATGATCTGCAAAAACATGTGTTTAGCAGTTGTCACTTTTGACAATCAAAATTTAGGTATATACCTAAATTTTGACTCAAATCAGCTGTGAGTTGTCAGTCAGCACCAAGGAAGCCATGGGGCTACTGTAACCTTTTAGCTGTATACATGGCTTTCCTATGTTCCTGAGTGAACTCACTGTGTTGACGGTGGAATGGTTCCGGGATAGTAGCTTTTTGTCCTTGTGTTCTTGTAACGTTCTACTTGCCACTACTATGTCGTCCACCCGCCTCGGTGGCGTGGTTGGCTAACGCGCTAGTTGTGTTGAGCTCGACTGCTGAGGACGAGATCAAGGTTTGAATCTCGGTTAGGTGAACTGGGGATGGAATTCCACTCTGCCTCCACGCAAATACGGGCTCACTTCCTCTAATTCAACCTTCCCAATTCGTAATCCATTAGCGTAATTAGTGCTTAAGAGTATAACCCGAAGGGGTAGTAAGACGCTGTGCTAAATAATAATAAAAAATAATGTCCAGTAGGATTGTCACTACTTTCATATTTGTGAATAAGTTGGCCATCCTTCTTTGGAAAATGCCTGTAGCCGCGTTAATCCCAAATGGCAAGCGATGCATCCAGTGGAGTCCTCTGATTGTGTTTACTGTTAAAACATCTGCAGATTCGACATCTATGTTGAGCTGTGTATATGCTTGCTCTAAATCAATTTTTGAAAAAATTGTTCCTCCTGCCAGTTGTGTGAAAGCCTCTGAAGCTGTATGTATCAGGCTTTAGGGCTTTGTTCAGTGTTGCCCTGTAATCCCCACAAAGACGAAGCTCCCCATTTCCTTTTTCAATTATAACTGATGGTGTGGCCCATCTAGCGTATGTCACTGGCTCATACACCCCTAGATCAACTAGCCTTTGAATTCCCTTATCCACTCTATGTCTCTTAACGCAAATGGTATTTGCCTGGCCTTACAATATTTCAGTGGTAATGTTGGATCCAGCTCAAGTCTCATCATAGGTCTATTAAATTCTCCAAATGTGGGGTCGACCACTGCAGGGTAACCTTTTACCATGGTGTTTAAATCCTTAACCTCACTTGGAGTAAGCGGGGTATTTTTCACTGTAACCTTATTATTATTATTATTATTATTATTAGCAGCGCGTCTTACTACCCGTTCGGGTTATACGCACTTACGCTAATATGTAATGGTAGGGTGATTGTGAGATGAAATGGAGGACCTACAGTTTAACGTGGAATCCGAACCACGGTGGAGGCCTGGCATTCCCCACATTCACAAGATGTCTTGTCAGAGGTGAAGGAAGGGTTTGGTAATCAGATAAATCTGTGCCGGGACTGAGGATTGAACCCCGGCAGTCAGCATAGAAGTCTGACACGTTACCCCTAGACCGCCAGGTCACCGCTGTAACCTTATTGTTTGTCCTGTATCCATGTACTGGTAATTCTTTCTGACTATTAATGCTGGTAGGGTTTTGCTCAGTGTTTTAATAAAGTGTTGCTTACAACATTTAGCCTGTGAACTGTGAGCCCGAGGGGCTCAAACCACAATCTTCAAAGTAGAGTGGGTCCATGGCCTGTGGATACTGCCAGAGTTAAGGTCACTTGTCTTCCTTTAAATTGATCCTCTTAACTTGGGTTGGTGGGGCCACAATATTTTATAAGTTTCCTCTGAGATGAGCTACAGGGCTGCCCCTGTGACTACCTCCATGGTGTGAAACATACCGTCTATGCGCAGCTACAGTTTCATCACTGGCATTGTGGGTTGCCTCTTGGTGTCAGGCACACTGTGTTTTGATACATCTTTAATATTATATATTTCTAGCTCTTCTACTGATAGTGTTTTGAAATCCTCTTTATGATGCTCTGTTATCTCCGTTACCTGATGTGCCCTTTCTGTATTTCTAGCTTGCCTCGTCTCCGAAAGACAAACAGGCTCCACAAGCTGTACAGTAAAGTTTGTTTTGATCCACCGTATAGCGGTGTGTTTGATGTTACCCTGCACATCTCAAACACTGTCCCTGAAAGAAGTGCCGTGCTCTTCTCCCTCTCGGTTTTCCTGGCCAGACCCTTCTCTTCTTGAGGGTGGATTTCCTACTTGCGGGTTGTGTCCTGCTGGAAAGTAGATTTATATTGGGGCTGGCTACCAATTCCATGCACAGTTCCGTGTGTTGTTGCTTCATCCCGTACATCCTCTACATATGTTCTGGCAACTTGGGCCGCTTCCATTACTATCTTAAATGTCAGGTTGGACTTGGTAAAAATTGTTGCTGTGGTAGTGTGTCAGCTAATCCGCAAACAAATTGATTACGGATTGTCTTTTCCATTACCACCAAAACCACAACCATCAGCAATTCAGCGAAGATCAGTGGCAACAGTATCTATACTCTCCCCTATCTGCTGGTGTCGGCGGTTTAACAGGTGGTTATGCCGTTTCGTTTGGTAGAGGCGTGAACCACTTAGTCAGCTGATCAATCAGTTCTACAAATGGAATCTCACTCAAATCGCGTGCCCCAAATTCGTCACTGAGAATTTTCAACCTACCTAACCCACAACTAGACAAAAAATGGGCTACCTTCTGCGTATCGTAAACGATGTTCTTCGATAAAAAAAAATCTTTGTGTCAAGTATAGTGGCAATATTGAGGTCTCACTAATGTTGAATTCCTGTCGCTCAGACATAATGGACAATAATTAATAATGTTCCAACCAATTATTTATTAAATTATAACCCGCCTCTGTGGCGTAGTTGGCTAACGCGCTTGTTGTGTTGAGCTCGACCGCCGAGGACGGGGAGATCGAGGTTCGAATCTCAGTCAGGTGAACTGGGGGTGGTTTTTCCTAAACGGTTTTCCATTCTCCCTCCACGCAAACGCGGGTTCACTTCCTCTAATTTAACCTTCAAAATTCCTAATTTATTAGAGTAATTAGTACTTAAAGCGTATAACCCGAACGGGTAGTAAGACGCGGTGCTAAATATATTATTAAATTATACACGCACACGGCTCAACTGAATATTATGAGCGTCCGTTTCCACTATCTCGTCACCATCTGTTATGTATGCAAGTGCCGAGGTCACATAACCTCAAATAGTCAGGTCAGTTCAAGGCCGTCATTGCAGCTCCGCACTTGTTTACAATGCTTTCCGACGAGCAAGACTTGTATTATACATATACAATGCGGCAGCAATGGTGAGAGAGTAATGCTATGGATGGAGAAATGACAGTAATCCAAAAGCCCATCCTTATTTCACTCCCAAGTTATATCCAAATCATGTAGGAAACAAAAAAAAAAGAATTATGAGAGAGCCACCAGTACTCATTAGTATGATTGATCTAAATTCTAGTTATTTCCTTAATATAAAACCTCATCAAAACGCTATATTTAATCCTATTTTAAGGAAAATAGTTTAGTTTTATTCATAGAATAGGGATAGGATTTTTAATTAAGGAACTTTAAAGTTTAATTGTGTAACCAGCTAACTGCAAGGATGAATGACCCAATGACCTTTAAGATTGGCTTACTACTTATCTTCCTCTTATATCTTTGAAAGGAAATCCTTCTTTCATTTTATGAGGTAATCATATTATACTTGAATGAAGGTACAGGAAAGGTGAATGGAAACATGTATTAGTTGCTGATAATTAGTTTCAATAAATATTGGTGACACTCACAGATAAGTTATGTATATTCGGGCTTAGTGAACCAAAGTTTTTATTATTTTAGTCAATACATTGAAATTATCACTTGAAACATATTTGCACTGTTTACAGGTATTCATTAAAGAGAGTTGAAAAATGAACCTTGGTTCAAAACCTGTGTCTAGGCGTCATTTTATAACTATATTTTTGAATATTTAAGTCGATGTAAGCATTGTTTTTATTTTGTTTTTAAAAAATCTTAAAAGACTACAACAAACTAAATTTGAGTAAAGTTAGATACAAGATTAATCAAACTCGAGTTTATTCAGCATAATTTAAAAAATTATCCAAACAATTAAATTGTGCATACATAAGGAAATGTTTTAAAAATAAATAAAATAATGTATAAATATGGTACAAAACCCATGAATACGGGGGAGAAAAAATCACCATTAAATGTACACAAAAATATTGTCAACACTAAGCTAATGAGACTGCAAGTACGGTATGTGTGTGATATTTATTTATAATAGAATTTTAAGTAATCCTGTGCCAAATTAAAACACAGATAGCAGCACTAACTTAAGTTGAAGTAAAATTGTACTTCCCGTTTTTCTCCTGTACCCTTCAATATTCATAAAAATAAACTTTAAAATGTGAAACCTAAAAGTATAAAACATTATCTGAAATAAACTATCGTATTTTTTTTAAATTCAGTGGTACTAAACTTTCATGTATGTCAATTGATTAATCAATCATTATTTGTATGAAATAAACTGCATTATGCATGTTTAAATATGTAATTAAATAAATATTGATAAGAATCTAAAGAAATAAAAGCATGAATAATTTTTTAAAACAAACCATTCATAAGTAATATTTACAAACACATTCCATCAAAATATTGAAGTGTGTGTAAATGTGTTGGTTTTTTTTTATAACTTTTATCTGTGCTTCATTTTCTATGATAATTATATCATTTCTAAGTAATGACTAACAAGCTATGATATAAAACAATTTATATCCACAACCATAGTGATTTACCTCTGAAAAAATTTTGGTTTGGACCCTGATGGCGTTGAAATTTAATACCCGAACAGGTGTGAACTAGCGGATTCCAAGCTGCCCAAGAACTACAAATATGACGGCCATTAACATACGTACATTGATAAAAACCACTAAAGTTATGGTGAAATGAAGTTAAGTAACTTGAATCCCAAGTCTATTTCAGCTCATTACTGATGATTACGCTGCGATTCAGTTCGTTTACTTCCCCAGCTTCTACTTTCTACTGACATGAGCTAAAATTCTTTTAAATTGGCAGTCAAAAGCTGGGAGTCCATTTTTGGAATTTTAAAATTTGTAAAATGATCTCCAGCCACCTGCTATTTTTGTATGTTACAAAGCTAATAAAAGTCAATATTCCCTAAATCAAAGTTTTTATCTTTGGCTTAGAAATTGTTTACAAACGACAACAAAAAATGATTGGGACGGTTTTACATTGACTGCCATCTTGTATCTGTATAAATGATGTATTCTGGGTACAATTTAATAAAAACAATACTTTAGAATTGATTGAATAGCTTTATTGTAGTTGCGGCAGCCGAAATCAAATTGGGCCAGTCCACCCCTGTGCCCTAAATCCAAAAGCAAGATTTGAAGTGAGGTTTATAAAATCTAAGGCTACGACCAGACGAGCTGTAAAATACTGCCGAAAACAGAAGTAAAATAAAGCTGATACAAATTGTGGGCGGCCGGACAACGGCGGTAGTGCTGCTCCTTCACGCTACACTAGCAACAAGTAGCATTTATGTGCAGCTGTGAAAATTAAATAAAGAAGATTAATTCTAATGCCAAATTACGTTTTGCGTGTTACTTTTCTGACGTTGGCACCGTCTAAATAAAAGAAAAAGTGGTGGATTCATCCAATCATTAGTAACCGAACAACACATGGGTAATTTACTATTAGCCCCACGTCTTACTACCCGCTCGGGTTATACGCAACATGGGTAATTTGTTTTACTTTATGAAAAAATGAAACTGTAGCTACTCTATAAAATTCTTTGAGTAGTATCGAATGTAAATTAATTCAGTTGACAACCAAATTAATTTTTTTTTTCCTTCAAAACTGAATCCATCCCAAACATCTCCTACTAGAGCCTCCATTACGCTAGACCAACATTGCAACTTCAAATCGCAGTTTTCGTGCTCTCAACACTTTACATCATACAGACATGGATATTTTTCTACCTCAATAATGAGGTGCTCGCTATCTTAGAATGAATCGATGTCCATTTTGGAACAAAATGGTAAATAAAATAAATAGAACACACGAGACATGAATATGACGCCACTACACAATACTGCATGTGTGGCCACTCTTTCGCTGTAAACTGTCGCCAAAATTATGGGTACATGCCTATTCGTCTGCAACAAGACCTTGAAATGAGTTACACTTTGCGTTGTCGGCTCCATTTGAATCTATTGGGTGCATTTTCATGCTTTATTTTACTGCGGGTTTTGGCAGTATTTTACAGTTCATTTGGCTGTAGCCTAAGTTGCGTTCTGTGTATTAATTAATGGCTAAATTTGGTTAAGCATCTGTAAAAACCAATGATGAACAAAAACAAAATATCTTAGGTACTAGATAATAAAATGTTGTTGGGCATGCCATAAATTAAGTGTGAGGTTTATCAAAGAATTTGTATATATTTTAAAAAACCAAAACCAAACAGCTTATAAAATAAACCAAATATCATATTTGCATAAAACTATGAGTAAAACGAATTAAAATTTGCAATACACTTTGGAACAAATTACACAAAGGGCAAAACACAGGAAATGTACATTGGATGTGAATTTATAATATATCTCTTTAAGGAAAACCTTTTCATATTTTTATGGTATTTTGTTATACATATTTGGAAGAAGGTACAGGAAAGGTGGATAGAAAACAGATAAAAGGAACAAACACAATATGGCTTTTACAATGAAAAGAAGAACACAATTCACACTTAACATTACTGCCACTGTACAAAGATGTAATGGCTGCCTCTTGAAGAAAATCGATCGTAGCTGCCCATTCCCCCGACCTAGGTTTCATTATATTGGAACCCATCAGAAGGGAGTGTGAAATGGCCAACGCAACTCCCTAAAAGAGGAAACTAAAAAGGAGGAAAAGTAACTTCTTCCAAATATGTATAACAAAATACCTCAAGAAACAAAAATAGGTTTTCCTCTTAAAGAGATATCTTATAAATTCACATCCAATGTCCATTTCCTGTGTTTGTATTTATTACTTTAACATGTTCCCATCTAAGTGCCTTAAATAAACATTCTCTACCATTCATAATTTGAGTCTCATCTTTTCTTGGAAATAAATGTGTGTGCACAGGAAAATAATAAATAGTAAAATAATAATTATTTAAAAAACATATAAAGTGATATAAGTTATTGTGCCACTTTTTTTTTCATGATCAGTAGCAAAAAAAAAATATATATGTAAAACTCTTCTCTACAAAACATTTTTCACATTTAATTCTAAGTGAAAATAAGTTGAAGTGAACAAAAGCTTAAAGTAATAATAATTTAGTCTATTTAAACAGTGGCGTTGTAACCGAACACAATCAGCAATTGAACTCGGCCAGCTTCAATTGATGCTTTTCAATGTACTTCTGACGAGCGTTTTCAATGAGACGAGCTTTGCGTTCATGGAATGACATCATTCTTTCTTGAGCGGATCGTGGGAAAGATGGCACTGACGTATCCAGACATGCATTCTACAAAAATATAGAGTGCACATTATATTTTATTTATCACCACCTCTTGCCATCTGTTTGAATTATACACTTATGTACTAATTACACTAATGTTCTAGAGATTAGAAAGGTTTAATTTAGAGAAAGTGTACCCGAATTTGTGTGGAGGAAGAGTGGGAAGCCATTCAGGAAAAACGACCACCTGTATATCCGACCGAGATCAAACCCCAATCTCTTTGTCTTAGGCAGTCTAGTCTATTGCGAGAGTACTGCCTTATACCATGTGGCCACTGAAGGCAGGTTGCACATTATAGGAATAAAGATGGTTCTTTGAAGAAAAAAAAAATCCAAAAGTCAATACTAGATCAAAATGAAATGTTTTGATAGCCCCTATATAAGCTAATTGCTAAGAATCAAAGAAAATGTTGGAAACGAAGTATGTAGGAAAAATACCACAAGGAAGGAAAAGAAAGAAATGGAAGGAGCATGTAAAACAAAGTGTTCGAGTGAGAGGAGAAGAATGATGGAAAGATAGAGGAAGATGGAGGAATTTTACTAGACTGACCCAGTCACAGGCTGGAAACGGTTAACGATTATTACTAAGGATCATAATCTACTGTCTAATGATAACCCTCATTTTATGATAAAATGTGTTATCAGTGATTTTTGGTAGCTCCCCACTTGAACACAAGTTAATTTTATAGCCACTCAAGACCTTGAGGATAGCTAATATCTATGAATATTTTATGTTTAGTAGCTGGATTTCAGGATTTCATAGAAGTTTAAATAGTGTAATACAACCCATCTAAATCCATGGGGGTTATCATGTCATGCCCTGTTCACTCTCAATTGTCAAATCCAGAATTTTACTTCAAAATCAAATTTGAAACAAAGTCAAAGTTTTGTACACCCCTAAAAGATATATAAATAAATAACATATTTTAAATGTGAGATTGAATGCTTGGAAAAGGAGTAAAATTATAAATATTAAAGATAGCTCCATTGCGTCAACCCGAAATCTGGCTATTGCGACCCAGCAACCGTTGCTAGTTGGCAAAGATAGTGCCAACATTTGCTGATAGAGGTTGTCATGTAATCAGAATAACAAACCCTTCGGTCGTTAATCTCAGTTTTCTAGACTAGAGCTACTACATTTGTATTCAAGTAACACCCCATTTGACCTTACGAGGGTTAATTAACTACATAATAGACCCACTGCTTCACAGTTAAAATCTGGAAGCACCGGGGATCAAACTCGGATCTTTGAACACAGAGGTGGTCAATGTTATGGAATGGAGATTAAAATTCAATAATAAGAATCAAGGAAAAGAGGGATCGTGACATCCTTACTGAGGATGCTTGAATTTACCTGTGTATATGCCGAGGCCTGTGAGCTGGTACTTGTGCCAGAGGTCGAGGCGGCTCCATTAGAGCTTGTAGCAGAGGCTGTTTGAGGCACAGTCAAGGGGGTGTAGGATACTAATCCTTCCAGGATGTTGGAAATGGTGATATCTGTACTGTGTGATCGCACTGGGAACAAATTAAAATGGTTTGACATGTGCAAATTTTGCACAATTTAAGCTAAACTTTATGGGTTTATTTTTATCCCGGGGAAAGACATAGGAAATAGTGAACGAAAGAAATATCGACGGTAAAGAATTAAAGTTGGGTTGAATACTATATTTCTCGAATTTGAATCTTAAAATTTCCTTTCGAATCTCAAACTTGAATCTTTAAAAATATATAAATTTTAATTAAAAAGGAAATATTTAAAATTGAATTTAAAAACAATTGATTCAAGACTTGGACCACCGACAAATGCTATTTTGTTTGTCACGTCTACTACATCACAAACATAAAAAAAACTCTTGGTAAATCAATACAATTTTGTAATTTTTATGGTGATTTTGTTACTCTTCCAACTATAAAGCCCCATATAATTCTTTTTTCCAATAGTTAAAAATTGTTTTATCAAGTAAAGGTTTTCATAAATTATATTCAAGATTCTTTTTAGAAATGTTTACAAATCTCAAATATCATAGGAATCAAAAAATGTATAAGTAAATTTTCCATAAAATTGTTAATGGGAAAATTTCTTGTCAACTACAAATTGAATGGTATTACAAGATTACTTTTCAATTAATATACATAGTTGCACTTAAAAATTGATAAAGATTTAAAAAGATTTAGTTTGGTTTTAATATTAACAGTAATTAATAGGTGGGAATTTTTTACAATAACAGCTGACATGTCTGATACAAAAGTTCCAAAGTTCGGTCAAACAGAACAACACTAGCCCACAATAAGTACACTCAAAACATATCAAAGTGAAGTATAAAACTTGCTAATTATTAATAAATACGGGCCAGCACATTAAACCGCTATTCTTCGTTATATAGCAAAAGCTGCTACTCACCAAGATCCTTTAAGATGACATCGTGAGGCACATAGGGTAGCACTTCGGCTACTTGTCGTACCATTCGCTGCAGTTCTGGGCTACCCGAATATTGCGACAATTGTGGCATCGCAGGCCTGGCCTGCTCCAGAATGTACCTCTTCTCGTGCTCAGTCTAGGGAGAAACAATAATATAATACTTTAAAATAAAATTACTCACGACTCTTAGCATTCGATGAATTATCTAAAGCAGTGTTCCTTTATGGTTTTCCTCTTTCCCTCCACCCAATAAAGTGAGGTACAAATCCTTTAAAATTCTAACTTCCACATCTCAACCTCATTAGAGTAATTAAATGGGGATAGCCGAGACAGGTAGTAAGACACAGTGCACACATAAAAATCTTTCATCAAGTTGACAATTAAATAAAAGAGAAAGTACCTCATCAGCTGAAATAAAAGATAAAGTACCTTATCAACCGAAATAAAAGAGAAAGTACCTCATCAGTCGAAATAAAAGAGAAAGTACCTTATCAGCCGAGGTGTGGCAAGTCCTGGGAATCCCCAGACTGGTGGCTACGGCAGTCTCCACTCGGACTGTGAACTGATCGTCCCCCTCCCCTTCCTCCACTTGCATCACAGGAAGATACCTGCAACACAAATACATCTAACTGACAACCCGACAATCGAGATGCAAACACTCAACAATATTAATTTCGTTTTAGGTGACCTGGCGGTCTAGGGGTAAGGTGTCAGACTTCTATGCTGGCGGCCGGGGTTCAATCCTCGGTCCCGGTAAAGATTTANTCGGTCCCGGTACAGATTTATCTGATTACCAAACCCTTCCTTCACCTCTGACAAGACATCTTGTGAATGTGAGGAATGCCAGGCCTCCACCGTGGTTCGGATTCCACGTTAAACTGTAGGTCCTCCATTTCATCTCACAATCACCCTACCATTACACATTAGCGTAAGTGCATATAACCCAAACGGGTAGTAAGACGCGGTGCTAATAATAATAAATTTCGTTTTACTTGGCATAAGAGCCATTACACAAGAAAAACCGAATTATAAACAGTGAAATCATGTAAAATATCATAATTTTATCTCTTCCAAAATAGTCTCAAGATTTAATCAGCTTCAAAATAATTATTAAGCCGTTAGAACCTATTTATAGTAAGTTTTAAACAAAACGTAGCCTACAGTTCATAGTAGATTTTATTTTATTATTAGTATGTTTAATATAAGGGTCAACAAAGACAAGTACTACGGGAGTGTAAACTAAGCCGCTTTATCACCATTGTGGTTCTTGATCTTTTAAGACACATGTCCATGATATTATTTTTTGAAAGTTATTTGGGTAAAGCATCAATTTCATAAACACACAAATGATCAAAATTGAATCAGATAAAAGAACTTTTTGCTTGTACAAAAATGAAATGGTTTATGTGAGCTACCTAAGAAACCGTGTCAGGTCAAGTATATTCTCTTAACTGGAATATTATTAAATAAAATAAAAAATCACGAGATTATTGACAATTCCAACTTACTTCAAAGTAAAGGTAGTGTAAGGAACAAAGAGGAACCAGAACATGTCCACAAGACAGCCTGCAGCCAGAACAGATGGCGATAGGTCGGACACAGCGGGACGAGCCACTGTGAGAGCCACTGGTTGGACGGGCGCACCGATACTGAACGGCCATGTTGAGAACCTGTGTCATTAGCATTAGTAAAACGTTAATACAATGTTTCATCTAATTGGCACTTAAATTTGTAAATGATTTCTATAAGGAGTCCACTTCAAATCACTAACATTGATTGAAAGTCACTAAATTTTAGTACTCTAGAAATATGTATTTAATTTATTAAATTCATCTAGAAAGTTATCCAAAACTTCCAATAATGCTTTGTTATGGATTACTATAAAGGTATTTTATATCTTTACATCATTATATTTTTATATCACCGCGTCTTACCACCCATTTGGATTACACGCTTATGTACTAATAATGCTAATAGGTTATGAATTAGGAAGGTTAATATAGGAGGAAGTGTACCCACATTTGCGTGAAGAGAGAGAGAGAGAAACTATTTAGAGAAAAAAAGCTCAGTACACCCAACCGAGATCAAAACAAGATCTCCCCGCCATTAGCAGTGATTGGATATTGCGAGAGTATTTACGAGAGACCACGCAAGCACCAAAGCAGGTAACACATCAGTGTTTAGTGCATACAACCCGAAAAGTTAGTAAGATGCGGTGCTAAAACGAATAGGTAACCAACCTGAGGAGACCAACTCTGCCATTGGTGGTGTGAAGAACTACCGGACTTGAGGACTTGTTTAGATGGCTCCTGACACTGGTGAGGAGCATATCTCGACCTTGTCTCAGACCCAGGTCCTTTACCCCAAGAGCCCAGTTCAGGAAGGTTGGCAGCTCCCATGTGTGCGGCTAAACAGAACAATCACAGGTCTTGTAATCAACTGCTAAAGACGCACAGCTATAAATTACTTATTTACTTAAGGTATTTAACAATCACTTTCTGAACTGACTAATTATATCAAAGCAGGTCTTACAAACTCACTTAAATCTAGAACAGTCCCAACACCCCAGCAATAAATTCATCAATGCGAAAGGCGGAAGCCCACACTTCACCAATGATAAAAAAAATGTAGCCATACTAAGAGTAGAAAACTATTGACCCTTAGCTCGGTAGGCAGAAACGCCACCTAATGAC
Organism: Timema shepardi; assembly: GCA_902151425.1. Taxonomy (NCBI): domain Eukaryota; kingdom Metazoa; phylum Arthropoda; class Insecta; order Phasmatodea; family Timematidae; genus Timema; species Timema shepardi. The sequence continues at coordinate 31,694 of CABFVX010002928.1, read as the reverse complement.
GGGAGACTATATATAGAAATGATTCCTTAAATATCGAGTACAATGAATATAAACATGCAAAAGTGTAAATCATTGTATTTAAGGGATTCTTCATATAGAGGATATAACAATTTAATTTATTTTAATTAGGTTGAAAAATTACATCTGAATAAGAGAAATTGAGCCCAGGACTATTGGACAGATAGGGTGACAAATGAAGTCCTAAGAAGAGTGGGTGTGATTCTTCAATATAAAGCAAACTGGATCCGACACATCTTTAGGAGGAACTGTCTTCTTCACAAACTTATGAAGAATGAAAATTCAAATATTGGATGACTTGAAGGAAATAAGAAAATTAAAATTCTGGGAACTGAAGGAGGAGGCAGAGGACAGGGCAGGGCGCATTGGCGGTCTAAGTTCACTGACCAAAGGAATGGACCCATCGTCAGGTAGAACACCTAATAGTAATAACACCTTGTAATGTTTATTCTTCTTTGAAGCATTAAGGAACCCAACAACATCATTATAAATATGTGACACATACCATAGTCCAGTTTTCGTTTAAAGGGCTTGTTAGAAAATACAATTTTATTATGGCCAACATTGATAACATTTTAATATATTGTTATACCCCAACCACCTAGGTCATAGCCGGTCCTTGCACGGACCCGATATAGTTAGGAGTTGGGACGCTCTTGCACACGCTACCCCTGCCGTCCAACGCTGCGTCAGGAGAAGGGGATGCGCGTGCTGCGCCAACAACCCCTCCACCTCAAGTCTGACGGGCAATACCGGGCCAGCACGACCAATACTTGTTTGTAGTGTCCTCATCAACAGTAAAGTACCAGTAAACGTATCTCCAAGTATAACACCGAGTATGAGTGATCAATTTCGAGCTCTCCCTTCATTCCTCTCCCTCTCATCTCCCTGCCTCACCGCGCTGTTCTGAGTGGCGAGGTCTCCTCTCCACCCCCTCTCCTTGCCTCACCGCACCGTTCTGAGTGCCGAGGTCTCCTCTCCACCCCCCTCTCCTTGCCTCACCGCACCGTTCTGAGTGCCGAGACCTCCCCCTCCCTCGCTGTTCTCTCCCCCTCCCTCACCGCACCGTTCTGAGTGCCGAGGTCTCCTCTCCACCCCCTCTCCTTGACTCATTGCACCGTTCTGAGTGCCGAGACCTCCCCCTCCCTCACCGCACCGTTCTGAGTGCCGAGGTCTCCTCTCCTCCCCTCCCTGCCTCACCGCACCGTTCTGAGTGCCGAGGTCTCCTCTCCACCCCCCTCTCCTTGCCTCACCGCAC